>MEJB01000176.1:11098-23870 GCA_001752375.1 Rhazya stricta
GGGAGAGAGATAAATGAGTTTATACATAATTAAATGTGAAAATTTAAATTAGTATGAGAAATATGTTTTTTAGAAATAAATTGGTGGTTTTTGTTTAAGTATATAGACAATGATAAGGAGAAGATTAGAAGAGAGTCATGGAATTTGATTTATACATTGTGGTAATTTTATTGTTTTTCGATGTGAAAGCTTGACCAGCCTGAAGCTTCTTAAAATGGGTGAATGGATCACTCACTGTGATAAATGATAAAATGTACTAATGGTGAATTGTAATGTTAAAAGAATATATTTGGTTAAATGAATTTAAGATGTATATTATTTTTGTAATAACAATTAGAATATTTCCTGGCACAATGACATTGTGGGCGGCCAAGACATTCAACTAGCGATTGAAAGAAAAATTAAATTTCATTAAGGATTTCAAGTAAGTAAATCCCCACACTCTCATTTATTTTATTGCATGTATATTGTGGTTATAATTGGATTGTATTTATGTGATATGAGTTATGATGTTATTTCAAGAATGTGAATTTTTCTACTTGATGACATGTTAGCAAGTTTAAGTTCAAAGTTCATATGGTCCATGATCATGAGCATGTAGTTTGTAATAGTTTGCACCATTCTCTAGCATGAGCATATTCATGCATCTAAGAAAGTAATGTTTTAAAGAATGTTGAAAAAGCAAATGTTTTAGGAATGAAGTTTGAAAAAATGTGATTTTTGTGTTGAATGATTTCCAAATGTTAAAGACAACCTAGGAGTACCTTTTTTCTTGTTTTAATTATTATTATTATTATTATTTTGTTGGGTGGGATGGGAAGCATTGATGAGTCACATTATTGTCATTCCTTGAGAATGTCCAAGTATTGTGAAAACAATTATGCATAAGTTGGAAACCAAAGAATCTTAAGTACAAACAAGAAATTATTATTTTTCTTTTTCGATTATTTTTTGCATTTAGTATGAAATTTTCCATTCATTTATTATTGAAAATATATTCTTAGAGCATTACCTATTTCTATTAAGAAGAGGATAAGCTTCTTAACTTTGCTGAACATAAATGATTCAGCGTTACAGTTTTCAGCTATCTGATACAACTGCTGCTTCAGAATGAATTTCCTCTTCAGGATTTCGCAAGAAAGATGTCCACTTTCTTAAACTATCACACTTTCTAATATAATTTTGCACCAATGTCCTTTGGAACTCTCCTTATAAATGGGGCCCATTATAACTCCTTTAGCATAAGGTGTTAAGCTTCTAAATAGTCATTTTCTAATTTTAATTTTAATTTTAAGTTCTAAATCTGTATGCAAAGCCAATATAGGCATTCATTGATGCAATCCTTGTAAAGAAAAACTCTATCTTTCTACATGAAGGACTTTGGYAGCATTGATTACGACGAGCTTCTGTTGCTTGAGATGAAACTTGCTTTAAAGGGTTACTAGCGCTTGATTAAATGCATTTCAGCTTAAGAGAGAGTATAACTTGCTGATATGTGTAGCATGTTATATATATAACTTCTAATGAAGAGCAACCCTAGGATCAAGAAGTTACTTCCACATACGGTTGCAAGCGGATCGAGGCCTTACCAAATAGCCCAGGCTCATATTGAGTTAAAATTGGGTCGAGGTGAAGCTCGAGTTCATTTAGAAGCTCAAGCTCGGAATCATTTAGCACATAAGATTCAATATTAGTATACAAACCTACACAAGGTTGAACTTAAGTTCGATTCTAAAGCTCAGAATCCAGCTTCATTTGTATTCTGTATCATATACTATTTATGGCCTTTTGTACCTTACAAGATAGAATTAAGGCCTGCTCACAAATTTTATAATAATGAAGATGTAAATGTGAATTATGGAGAATCCTAGCTTCCTATTCTCCCTCGAGGACATTGTCGTTGCCTATCACCTACCATCTTTCAAGTCTTATCCTCCACAATGTTATCAAAAGTCTCTCTCCGTGTGTGTGGAACACAACAAAATGCATACATATAAGAAGAGCCTCATAGACATAGAAGACGCGAGTGAGATTTGGACGATCAAAGAGGCATTAGTATGAAGAGAATGGTGTCGTTGAAGGCAGAGAGGAACGTAGGCAGGGTAGCAGTGTGGAATTGACATCAGAGTGGTGGTAAATAGCTTGGTTAAGGAAGAKAGCGGAGGCTATGGGAATGTGGTGGTTAAAAAGTGAGGTTTTTGAGCTGGGCCACCGGGGTGGGGGTAGAAAGGATGGTCAAGCGTTTTCCTTTTTTTTTTTTGTTTTTTTTTTTTTTGAATGAAGTAAAGATAATTCCATTTATATTAGCACCACGGATAATGGATGCAGGGATTCTGAATTCTTTTGAAGTTTTTACTCTTTTTTGTGGTCAAGGTTGAGAGAACTATGGAATTTTCTACTCAAAGCTTTAACCCATGGATTTAACCCACGGAAAAAGCATCCAAAGGAATCTGAGCCTTAACTCAAAAGGTTTGAATTGAACCTCAAACTTGTCCAAAGTACTGAAATTCAACTAGATCAAAGTTTGTTTGGGCGTGTGTTGATTACAGCCTTTCCTCAACCTGAACCATCATATCTTTCCCAATATCTTTATGTCATCCAACGGTTCCTTTGTATGGAAGCACTGGGGTTGTATTACTTGTGAAGCGAAGACTAACTTGACACGAGTGGTAAAACACACTTGTCCTGTAACTCTTTTTGCTTAGAAAGTGCATAAGAATGCAAAATGATTCAGAGAAACTTCAATGCTTTTCTATTTACTATCTTATAGACCTCAGTATTTATTTGTTTGTTCAGAAAATACAGTCAGGTCGAGGAAGATTAGTGTCAGATTTTAGAGGTAGAAGTGGATTATTGATCTCATGATTTTTTTGGTGTGCTGTTTCTTAGCACTTGGACAAGATCAATTCTAACCACTAGCTGACTGACRTTGTGATGCTCTGTTTCTGCAACTCCACATTAGAAAGAAATGGAAAGGAAAGAAAGAAGAAATGTTAGAAAATATAAAAAGAGTGCACGGCTTTCTACTTCTTGTACGAAGGCATGAGTATAATCTTCATCGATGAGATTAAGAAAGATCTCATCGATGAAGTTCTGAAATTTACCATTATGTCATAGAAAACTTGCTCCAGAGCGTATACGGAAATGTTATCTAGGTCTACTGACTTCACCATKCGCGATCTGCAATATTTAGATTGTGTACTGTCAAGTAAGCATGACCAAATTGAAGAAGACAAATCCCTATCTGACCATCGAAGTAAAGGTCAGCTGCTATGCTTTTATTAGCATTCAAGAAAAATGAATGTGATATCTTGTAATTGGTCCTTGACTTCTTTACTCAGCTTTGCTGCATTRTGTCAATGTTCCTCAGCACTGCCTTTTACCTTTTATGTTTGCTGCTTTTTTGCCATTTAATCAATAACTATGATGGCTTTAGCAGATGTCCTTACTAAAATGGGTCGATACAACAGGACTCATATGTTGTGGAACTGGCTTTTATCGCTACTTTAACTGAAACATCACTTCATGTATAGGGTAACATGTCAAAGTTTTGGATGCTAGAATCTTAGACATGTTTGTTTGCATCCAGAAGATTCTACTGCAGCAAAATGTGCATGATGCTTATCGCTGCAACTTGTTAGTTTCTGAGGCAAAGTTATGCAAACTAATTAGAGAATGTCGGCACAGCAAAGAGAGCATGTAACTCTATTTATCGACATGATTCGGTAGAATTGTTTGCAAAGAGCTGCTGATGCTTGAGGTGAAACTTGCTTTAAAGGTTTACTAGAGCTTGATTAAATGCACTTCAGATTAAGAGAAAGTATAACTTGCTGATATGTGTAACATGTTTTAATATAAAACTTCTAATGAGGAGCAACCCGTAGCATGTTTCCCAAATATTCCAGTGAGAAACCGGCGCCGGTTTGGGGTGTGAACTGGCGCCGCTTGGGTCATTTAAAGTGCGATTTTGGCCATTTTTCTCATTCCTCCTTACCTTTTTCACCTCAACCGACTTTTCTTTCTCCTTTCAACACAAACACTCCCATTTCCATTCCAACCATCCAAATTCCAATCTTTCTTCACCTTTCCACTATCCATCGACAAACCTTGAAAATTCTTGAAGAACTTCACTCCCATGGATAGAAAAACTTCGCTAGTATGGGTTATGTCYGTTAYCGTACTTGGGTGCCTGTTAGGGCCCCTTCTKATGACTTGTAGGTTTTTTTGACAGTTTGGCTCTCTGTTTTAGAGCCAAATGATCCTTGACTTTCTTTTTTATTCTATTTGGATTTTTGGTTTTAAGACTATCCAGAACAGGTCTTCTGTTTTCTAATTGTAACCTGTAAAATACGGTAGAAATATGGGAAAACTCATCTCCGGACAGCGTTTTCATTGAGGATGTCAACATCGATGATAGAGACACTTTCATTTACCACTCTTCATTAGCTCTCTCTTCAAAACTTGRTTGAGTTTCAACCACAGCTGAGGTTGGACAAGCCCAGGCCTTGCCTTCTATTCATAGAATTGATTTTCTTAGGCTTCAAGCCATCTCGGAACTTACTGATGAAATTTTCAGAATGGTCATGGTAGAAATGTCCTAGCATCTACACGGTCTGTTGCCGTTTGATGKACGATCTGACTCCACTTCGTCGGTGTCGGGAGAGCCACTTCTTGAGATGATGTTGTATCTATGCGTAGTCACCTTGCACCACACACTTCCAAGACAATGATTTGGCAAAAGGCGGTAGAGGTATCAAAATAAACAATGATTCCCCCTACTATTCGAGCTCTCCTCCACACTATCGAAACTTGTTACTTTCACTATTGTTGAAGATTTATGAGTGGTAGTTGCTCTGAGAAGTTGAGGGCTTCGAATGGATAGTTAGATTAGGAAGACTTGGATTTAGTGGGGCGGATGTCGTTGTGCCTGTGAAGAGAGAGCTAATGTGAAGAAGCTGAAGAAGAACAGAGAGTGGTAAATGAGACTCTCTCTATCGTCGATGTTGATATCCTCAATGCAAATGCTGCCTGTGGATAAGTTTTCTCGCATTTATGCCATTTTTTATAAATTAAAATTAGAAAACTGAAGACTCTTTTATGGATAGCATTTTCCGTTTAGAAAATTCTATCTTGAATAGCATTAAAATCAAAAACTCAAATAGAGTGAAGAAGAAAGCTAATGACCATTTAGCTTCAAAAAAAGAGCCAAATTATAAAGAAACCTCGACTTCTAACAGCACTTCGAGGAGACTGATGAGGACATGGAGGCTGCCCAAGAGGCAGGTCCCTCTACATCTATTGATTTTGAAGGTACATGTAAGCGCCAGAATGCGCCCCGACCCACCTGTGCCTTTGCCTTACAGGAGATGCAGGTGACTATTTGCATGGATACAGTAGACGCAATATGAGCAATTCGCCTACCTCCAGTCCCAGTACTCCCACATCATTAACCACTCGACCAGTAGACCACTTTGATTGATCAAACCTGGCATCACCTTCACCCTCCACCAAGCTGGGTGCAGATGACGGCCTTGCTTGATAAGTCTTACTTTCTCCCCCTGCACTTCATTCAGAGAAGTGTTATCCTTTTTATTTTGTTTATTGTTATACTTTCATCATTGAGGACAACGCTAATACTAAATTTTAGGAGGGAGGTTTCTTTGGTGATTTTATTTGCTTTCTTTGTTTTATTTAGTTGCTTAGTAGCCTTTCTAGTTATTTTAGGACCTCTGTATTTTATTTAGTATATTTACTAGCATGTCTAGTTGTTTTAGGTTGATTTATTGCTTATCACGAGTAGTTTGGTACCTTTTTGTATTAAAAAGTTGAGGATCATGATATTTGTTAYGGAGCTACAAGAGTTACTATTGATTTTAATCTTACATGCGATATTTTTAGACTTTGGAGCATACATGACACATTCTTGTACAAACACATATGCAGCTTGATTTTTGGGTTATGGGTATTAGATATTACTTTGAACTATCCCAAAACTTACTTGAATACTTCTTGAGGCGAAAAAATAAGTAAATATGGATTGACTTAGAAATGATGGTAATAGACCTTATTTAACATGTTTGAGCTTTTCAATACTGGAAAAAAAATACTTTACCCTTAATTCCCATCTTGAGCTTTCTTGTGTTATAATTTGCTTCTATTTGAGTTAACCATATCAATTGTCCACTTTTTCACAAGAGTGTTGAATTCATAATTTTTAAGGTGATATTTTTCGGAGTAGATTGAGATGAGTAAATGGGATGATATGAAAAGAACGAAAAATATGTGAGATGCAAGATAAAAGGAACTCACTTGAAATAAGACAAAATAAGAAAAAAGGGTATATGATTCAAGTTGTATGTTAGGATGTGGAGTAGATGAAAACATTGAATGATTGAAGGGATGAATTGTGTTGCTATATTTTATAACTTTCATTTTTCATTAGTATAAGCTCTCAAGATTTGGTATTTCTTTACCCTTTCTTTTGATGGTTAAATACCTTTGCCTAATATTACCGGCTAAAGAGTTTTACTTAGTCTTAGTTGATCTATATTGCCTACATTAGAGGAGAGTGAATATAAAAGGTAAGCTTATCGGATGGTAATATGAATTTTATCCATAACTGATGACCTTTGAAGTTAGCTAAGTAATAGTTTGGTATTTAAGTTTACAATGACCACACATGCACTGTCCATTTATTGATTAAGGTTGATGTGGAATTCTGGTKGTTCAAAAGACATATTTATTGAATTTTTGTACTAATTGATAGTTCGAATATTTGTGGAAGTAGGTCTTTTGTCCTTGATCCTTTGTCATGTTGCTTGATGTTATTCTTGCATGTATTGTTACTTGAGGACAAGTAATGAGCTTAATATGGGAGACTTTGATAAGTGGCTTTAGATCTATATTATTGATTATTTTCTAGAGTTAAAATAATATAAATATTGATGTATTTTTGTTTTAAAGAGTATACATGTCATTATTCATCGCTTTTGATTCTGTAGGAACAGTTGTGCACTGTTGGGCAAAAAGATGAGATGATATCCTACAAATTGTATTAATTTGGAAGAAAAATTGAATTATAGCATCACAATGAACTCTAACGGACCTTGAAAACATAATTAGAAGTTCAAGAGTAGAAAAGAATAAAAAAATCGACCCATCTGATTAAAATTGAATTAAACTAATTTAAAGTGACGGATTTTAATTAAAATGGAAAAYACAAGTATTGACTTTAATAATTTTAATTAAGAATTTCTATATATTTTTATAATCATGATTACAAAAAGATTGAAGCAACGGTTGAGATTTCTATGCGAATTTAGAATATTCATAACTAGTTCTATTTAAAATGAAAAATATAATTATTGGTTTCAATCATTTCAATGTTGAAAATCTCTATATATTTTTATACTCTAGACATGAATAGAATGTGCTTCATCTCATGACTAATTTTATTTAAAATCAAAAATATAATTATTGATTTCAATGATTTCCATTTAAAACTCTCTAAACATTTTTTTTACTCATGACATAAATAGAATGTGCTTCATCTCATGACTAATTTTATTTAAAATCAAAAATATAATTATTGATTTCAATGATTTCCATTTAAAAATCTCTAAACATTTTTTTTACTCATGACATAAATAGAATGCGCCTCGTCTCACGTACAACCCAATCACACATCATTGACAAAAAGATTCAAGCCAACATAGCTATATCCATATGAATTTACAGCCTGATATTTCTTCAACCTTCGGGGAGAATACTGAGAAATGCAATTTTTTCAAATCAATAGTACTTGAGGGATAGAAAATAAATATTGTCTGTCTTCTAACAATTTATAAATAAAAGGGAAAAAAGATGAACATCTTTGTCTTGTAGCAATTTTATAAATAATATGGTAAGCCCTCAAGTAATTGAAATTTGGATGCCAACCTCACCAACCCTGCCAGAATAATATATCTCAAGAGTCAAGAATTCAGACGACAGCCTTCCTTTTCTTTCAATTTCTATACTATAAGTCACTTTCAAGCAGACATCTTTGTTAACCAAAACTTAACAATCACCAGCATTTGTTAACCAAAACTTAGCAATATCAAAATTTTCAAACCGCGCTCCTCCTATATATTCCTTCTAATCCCATGGCCAAAAATATGATACTTGGAGTCCTACAAGATTGCATATTCTGCTTTACAGGTACGTTCTTCCATATTTGTTCTTGAATCTTTATGWTCATGSAGGACCATTTTATTAATGTGATCAATGGTTCTTSYGGCAAGACCGAAGAAAAAGCACATGACCAGTTTCGCATCACAAAGCAATTTCTAACATCCTTTTTCATTCAGGAGGTTGATTCATTTGAAGAGCTTTTATCAATGGAGAATGGTAATAGGAAGACCTTTGAGCTCAGCGTGAAGCAAGGAGTTCCAACATTGATTAGTCCAGCTGAGGAAACAGAGAAGGGTCTGTACTTCCTCTCTAACCTTGACCAGAACATTGCAGTGATTGTTCGCACGATTTACTGCTTTAAATCAGATGAACAAGGCACGGAAAAAGTTGTGGAAGTAATCAAGGACGCCTTAGCGAAGGCTCTTGTATACTATTATCCACTCGCTGGGCGCTTGACAATTAGTCCTCAAGGAAAGCTCATCGTGGATTGTACAGGTGAAGGGGCTGTTTTTGTTGAAGCCGAAGCAGATTGCTCCATTGAAGAGATAGGTGACAATACAAAGCCTGATCCTCTCACTCTCGGAAAGCTGGTTTATGACATTCCTGGTGCCAAAAACATACTGGAAATTCCTCCTTTGGTGGCTCAGGTAAAACGAAATAGAAAAAGACATCTCGGTTCTAGGCAAGTCCACTTAGAAATTCAATGTTTGATGGTTCCTAATAAAGTAGAAGATCTCATGATTGAGCTTGAGAAATTTTATCAAGAACAACAAYCTTGCTAAATCATTATTCAGACACATGTTTCWTGTTTCTCCTACTATGACAAATGTTGCGATTGAAAGCTAATTCCCTTCCTTTGCAGGTGACGAAATTCAAGTGTGGGGGATTTGTTCTCGGATTGTGCATGAACCACTGCATGTTTGATGGGATTGGAGCAATGGAATTTGTTAACTCATGGGGTGAAATAGCCAGAGGTCTACCTCTTAAAATCCCTCCATACATCGATAGAAGCATACTAAAAGCCAGAAATCCGCCAAAGTTGGAATTTTCGCACCATGAATTTGCTGAAATTGAAGACATATCAAACTCTAGTAAACTATATGAAGAGGAAATGATGTACAGGTCTTTCTGTTTTGATCCTGAAAAGCTTGAAAAACTTAAATTCAAAGCCATGGAAGATGGAGCACTAATCAAGTGTACCACATTTGAAGCACTTTCAGCATTTGTTTGGAGAGCTCGCAGTCACGCACTCAAAATGAAATCCGATCAGAAGACAAAGCTCCTCTTTGCTGTGGATGGGCGGTCAAGATTCGACCCACCAATTCCTGAAGGCTACTTTGGAAATGGGATTGTTCTGACAAATGCACTTTGCACTGCGGGAGAGCTAGTTGATAATCCACTTTCTTTTGCAGTAAAATTAGTCCAAGATGCAGTGAAAATGGTTACAAATAGTTACATGAGATCAGCTATAGATTTTTTCGAGGTTACAAGGGCTAGGCCATCCTTAACTGCAACTCTGCTGATCACAACCTGGTCTAAGCTATCTTTCCACACAACCGATTTTGGTTGGGGAGAACCCATTGGTTCAGGGCCCGTGGCTTTGCCAGAGAAGGAAGTCAGTCTATTTCTGTCCCATGGAAAAGAGAGGAAAAGCATCAATGTCCTTCTGGGTTTGCCAGCTTCTGCCATGAAAACTTTTGAAGAACTAATGGTAATCTAGAAGACCTGTGTAGTTTTTTACTACGAAAAGTCCCTCCTGGATTTTGAGGGATTTTCTTTATTGGAATCTCTATTATTGGTTTCTGTATTTTGTCTCAAAGATCATTATTGTTTTCCTTATTATGCTACAATTGGTGTTTATTTGTTTCAAACAGAACAGGGAAAGAAATGATCCATCATTTTTTCTCCGTCTTTCATGACTAGTGCAGATTTGGTTCCTGATCATATATTATAGAAAATGCCCTATCAAATGGAGCAATTACAAGAAAATTGTGTGCACTACATGGGAGTTCAATAAGGTATGTATCTGTTAGAGCACTTCGCGGACCACTTACAAGACCCCGTTGGGTTTGATAGGCTTCCACGAATAGGCATACTGGCTGAATAGCATTTCATCAAAAGGGCATGATTCAAAGCAAATGTTTCCGGGCCTTAAAAAAAGCTAATTCGGCTAAAACATAAGTCGGCCTATTGCCTATTGGAATACATGAAAAATTTTGAAAGCCTGCCGCCAAACACAAAGCCTTGCTCTCCTGTACAACTGCCCCAAAAGGAGACAGATTAGGATTAGAGCTCTGCAACCCGAATAGGATATTATTGGAATCCATCTAAACAAACTGATGATAAATTGTTTTTATATTACTTTAGATACAATTACAAGCTGCTTGTTATATGTATACAATTAACAAAGAGCTACTATAGGAAGATCATATTCAATGTAGACAATCTTGATCTAATAATCACTCTTGGTTGGTTGGTGAAGATTTTCTAACCCGCTCCCATCAACTCTCATAATAATATTTGTGGATATGAAAATTTTATTAAATTAAATTTTCATAATCTTTTTAAATAGTCAAGAGTTAAATTTAAATGCTTTCATTAAAAGTGGAAAGTATTTGACATCTCGATCAGTGAAATGATAACACATGTCGAGGATTACAAAGTTCAACCATTGAAAATCAAGGATAGAGCGCGAAGAATCAAGTGACACCACATTGCTCCTAAATGTAACTTCGACCAATCAAATCGATTCGCTTTATCAATAAATATAAGCTAAAGCACAAGAAGAAGAGTTCTGGGAATTCATATTAGGTCCAACAATTTAGAGAAATTTAGAAGAAAGAGCACCAAATTTCTCTCCAATCCCGAGATCAAGTTGCGAAGCCTTAAAAAATTCTAAAGAGAAGCATCAACAGATTGAGTTCTGGCCACAGGAACATTTTAGAGACTTTAACACTTATCTTATTAAGTTTAAAAGATTAATGCGCTTATTTTGCATTTCTCTTTTTTTCTTATTATATTTTATAGATGAGAGATTCGTGTAAACAAATTTTGGCACACCTAGTGGGACTATCTTGTTGTTCATCTCTTCTGTTCAAATCAAATCAAATCAGATTCATTAATGGCCCCCAAGAACAACATTTGAAGGGCTACCCCTTCCAGGTCTGCAACAATCGGTGTCGTTGCCAAATCAGCCATGTCGACCATATATGCAAGACCTGTGACACGGAGTAGGGCACCATCTGATGCTAGAAAAGAAGTGGAGTACTTCTCAAATGATCAAATCTACGAATACTCCAACCCTATGTTCAAGGATGTTCCTCCTCAAGAAGSAAAAATGAGAATCAGACATGYTATAAGAACAACTCTATCTTTATTGAATGCAGAAACCAAACCCCAAAGTTCAAACTACTRACGACRRAGATACTTCAGATTCAGCGCCAGCTACTCCTCAAGAGGATCCGAAGCTTGATGTGATGGCTCATGAAAATCCAACCACAGTTGTGATGGCGAACATCTCAACCGTTGAAGAACAGATCCCGAATCTGACGAAGTTGGTCGAAAATCTTACAAAACACACTCAATAGCGAGATCTCACAATCACCTAATTGTTGAATCGGCTTGACAACGCTGGAGAAACAAGCCAATTTGCTTAAAACATCCCAAGCCTTCAACAATGTGGGGATCTGCAAAAGTTTTACAGAAGTAACCTCAAGTCGAATTTGAAACTGAAGACATGAGAGAAGTGGGACCTTCAATTGAAGCACCAACAATCCAARTCTCCTCGGATGGGTTAGTCYTTGTTGACCAATTGAAAATTTTCATCATRAGCGCCATCAAARATAAGTATGAAGGGAGTACTAAATTTTCTTTCACATATTCAAAACCATATACTAAGAGGATTGATAACTTGAAGATGCCTATAGGCTATCAACCTCTGAAATTTCAGCAAAATGATGGTGAGGGAAATCTTAAACAACATATTGCACACTTTGTCGATACTTGCAATAATGCTAGCACATGTGGTGACTACCTGCTAAAGAAATCTATTTGATCTCTCAAGGAAAACACATTCGACTGGTACATCGACCTCATAGTTGGAACAAACTTGATCATGAATTCGTCAACTGCTTCTATAGCACCCGTTGAATTGTAAGTAATGTTGTAACTCAGCCATACTAAACAATGGAAATATGAGCCTCTCATTGATTACATCAATCGATGGAGAAGTTTGAACTTAGATTGCAAAGATCGCTTCTCCGAACAATCTTCAATCGAGATGTGTATCCGAGATAAAAGGAATTTAGCCAAGAACCTTCCAAGAATTGGCTACCCAGACTCACGATATGGAGTTCAGCATTATGGTGCACAGAAATCAAAGAGTTCAGGTACCCCATCCACGAAAGAAGGAAAGATTTGACTTCAAGAAAACAACTAAACCATCTTCCAAGTCTAACACGAAAGGATCCATGACAACAACTACAAGGCCTGTTAGAATACCCACAAAAGTAAGCAGAAAGGTTACAAAGAAAGTAAATATTGCTCCAGATACTGGAAGAAGACGCATGGCTTTGAAAAGCATGCAAAATAAAGAATACCT
>MEJB01000176.1:25025-53835 GCA_001752375.1 Rhazya stricta
GTCGTGGCTTCATAAGAATGTGGTTGTACCCTTAACACTCCACCAATGCTTCAAGTAAATCGATAATGGTGTTGTGAAGAAAGTGATCACCG
This sequence comes from Rhazya stricta, assembly GCA_001752375.1. Lineage (NCBI taxonomy): Eukaryota > Viridiplantae > Streptophyta > Magnoliopsida > Gentianales > Apocynaceae > Rhazya > Rhazya stricta. The sequence goes on from MEJB01000176.1 coordinate 25,118, forward strand.
ACAACAAGCCCTTCATAGGAGCAGAAGCATATATTGCAGATGCGAAATTTTACCTTGGCGAAAAAAATATATTGGTGAAAATCAGATAGCCCCAGATAAATAAATTCATGGTAAAAGTGTTGTCGYTCCCAAATCTCATCCCATTTTGAAGGATGAACTTTAGCATTCGACGAAATTSTTGGGCAATGCAGAAAGCAGTAAGACAAAAGCACAACGTATTCAAGAACCTAGCGTCCTCYGCTATAATCTAAAGTCAATGAGGAAGGAAGACCAGTCTCCCTTTATTGAAGCCAAATCTCTACAAGGATTTACCGTGCCTTTAACCAAAATCAAGGTGCTAAAGCAATCGAAGCCTATCTTGAAGGGCTTTGCACTGCTCGAGTTGGAACCAATGGTGGAGTACGACTCATTACCATCCAAAAGAATTGAAGATGGCTTCAATTCTAATGCATACAAAATTCTAGCTAATGGATATGATTCACAAAGTCAAAATACCCTAGGAAAACTTATTCGTGAAATTGTTGAATCAAAAGATCATTGCCTAAATGAGACACAGAAGATGTTAAAAAAATGGGTATTCTAAAGTTCACCTGCGGGCATTAGATTCAAGCAACCTGCACCTTTGCGCATATCAATAAAATGAGTAAGTAATTGCTATACCTCAGTGGAAAATGAGTGTTCGGTAGTGGGTCACAAGTCAGTCTTTGATAGATTAGGGGAAGTAAATTCCCATGCTTCATTTTTTTGAGCGACTGGGACCCCAAAGAAGAAGATCAAATAGAAATTCCACCTCAAAAGACTTGGAGTAGCCAAAGAGTCCAGGACAGTTCAGAATGTTGAAAAACCTTCATGTATAGAGATCGATGCAAACGAGTATCAAAGCAAAATATCTTCCAGAATGAGGAGAAAAACTACACTTCTCTTGAGTTGTAGCAATTTTCTCAATGCTAAACTAAAAACCATAGTTCATACAAAGCCAAAGGAGGAAGATGCAGAAAGTGTGGGCTTGTCTTACCACATCAGCATCATTGATGAACATAATGAAGAAGAAAACACTGAAGAGGCACCTAAAGCCACTATGGATGAATTAAAAAGAGGTCAACTTAGGTACTGAAGAAAATTGATGCCCAATCTACATAAGTGCTCTTTTATCTCCAAAAGAAAGTGAAGTGTATATCCAACTTCTGTAGGAACTCAGAGATGTCTTCTCTTCGACGTAAAAAGAAATGTCATGTTTAGACATAAAGATTGCCGTTCATCATTTTGCCATCAACTAGGAGCTAGACTCGTAAAACAGGGACAAAGGCATTTTCGTCTCGAGTTGGTCCCTTCAATTGAAGTAGAAGTCAACAAGCTCATCGAAACAGGATTCATTTGAGAGGTCAAATGGACATGGAGCTTTAGCAATGTCTCTGTAAGAAAGAAAAATGGTCAAATTCGAGTGTGCATTGACTTTTGTGATTTGAACAATGCATGTCCAAAGGATGATTTTCACATTCCTATCAYARAACTCATGGTCGATACTACCACTGGACATGAGGCTTTCACCTTCATGAATGGGTCATTTGGCTATAATAAAGTACGAATGGCACCAAGGGATGAAGAGATTACTGCTTTTTGCACTCCCAAGGGTATTTGTTACTACAAGATGATGCCATTTGGTATGAAAAATGCAGAAGCAACATACCASYGAGCAATGCAGAAAATCTTTAATGACATGCTCCACAAATATGTTGAATGTTATGTGGTATCCAGTCGATAATCCCAACTTTCAACATATCATCAAACATTTCTGAGATGTCAGAATCAAGAAATGGGTATTTTTTATTTTGCATATCTTTCAAAGTCATGCGTCTTCTTTCAAGATTTGGAGTAGTATCCACCTTCTCTATGAACTTCTAACTTACTTTTGCAAGTATCTTGACAAGTGTTGTAGTTGTTGTCATGGATGATTTTTTGTCAAACTTCGACTATGACTTAGTTGTTTTCTTGAAGTTGAAATTTTCCTTCTTTTGTGGCTGGGGCACCAAAACTCCTTGATCTYCGTGTGCCGTAATGCTTAACTCTATATCATGAGCCTGTGTAGMCAATTCTTCGAAAGTTCTTTGCTGGATTCCTTCAAAATGTACTAGAGGCCCCAATGCATACCTTGGATGCACATCTCGATTGTAGATTTCTCAAAGAGGCGATTTTTGCAATCCAGGCTCAAACTTCTCCAATTGTTGAAATCAATGACGGGCTCATCTTTCCATTACTTAGTATGACTCATTCCAACATACTTATAGTTTGATGGGTGCTGTAAAAGTGATTGAGGAATTCATRTTCAAGTTTGTCTCAACTGTCAATGGATTCAGCAGTGCGGTTGATGTACCAGTCGAATGAGTTTCTTTGAGCAATCGAACAAATTGCTTGACAAGTTAGTCACTATACGTGACAACATTGTTGCAATCCTCAACAAAATGTGCAATGTGTTGTTTAGTATTTCGCTTTCCATCAACTTGCTGAAACTTCAGATGTTGATAACCTATAGGCATCTTCAAGTTATCAATCCTCTTGTTGTATGGTTTAGAATATGTGAAGAAGATTTGGTATTCGCTTCATACTTATCCTTTATGGCTCCCATAATGAAATCCTTCCATTTGTCAACAGAAATTAATCCATCTAAGGAGACTTGAATTGTTACGGTTTCTTTTGAGGGTCTTGCTTCTCTTATGTCTTCAAATTCAACTTGACTTGAGGTTGCTTCCCCAAAATTTTTGCAAATCTCGATATGTTTGAAGGCTTGGGATCTTTTAGAGCATATTATCTTGTTTCTCCAACATTGTCGAGCCGATTTAGTAGTTAAGCAATTGTGAGATCTTGCTATTGAGTGTGCTTTCCATGACTTTCCGCTAAGATATGAGGATTACATATAAGAAACTATTATTTTATATATGACATAGCAATTAAACGTATAATTTATGATTTTGGGAAATAATATCGAAGATTCAAACTTGCTTACTTCGAACTCCACAAACCATATCTCCTTAACCTCAGGAGGCACTTTGGTAAATGCGGGAGAGAGACTTACAAAYCGGGTGCTCCTTATTTTAACAATTTATTTTACACAATTCAAGTGAACATCATATTTGTAACATGTAATAAATACTCATAAATTGATAAATATTAATGTGAGAAACTAACAAAAAAAGCTTAATGTTCAACAAAAATTAATTACATTGAACCATATGACTCCATGTAAGTTCTAGTATCGTACATTTCTATTGTAGAACTTGCTACTGATGGTAGAATTGGTTGGGTAAGCACTTGCTGGTGTTTGCACCAATGAGATAGAAGCACTTGTGAGACTATCTGGCTCAAGTTGCTATTACACAACCAAATGGAGCCATTCCCAAAAAAAGGAAAGGAAATCTTTTTTGAAACAAGAAAGACTTCGTTGAGGCCTTAATTACACGGATCAACTAAACTACCCCAAAACCCACATATAAGGTAACTAAGAAACAAAATCCAAAATACAATTAACAAGAATACATTAATCCTAGCCTAGCATTACAAAACAGTCATTTAAAGGAGGGTTTTAGATCTTCCTTCCAATCCCAACACATTTACAAATATAATTAGATAATTAAAATAAATTATTAATTACGGAAAATGGTCAAGAATATCTGCATAAAGTACGCAAATCAATTCTCTATAGTTAGGTTTACCAACCCCATTATTGACCAGCTTGGACAAGGAGAATAAATTAAAAGAAAAATAGAGAAAAATGAAGAAAGTAATGAAACAATGCAAACAAAATCRTAKTTTACAACAAGATTAAAACCCTAGAAACAGTGAACCATTTAAAACCCTAGAAATAATAAACCACTTAAAATCCTAGAAACAATAAATTATTGAGTTTACCTTTATATTTTGGCTAACCCATTTGAATTTGCAGCCTCACCAACTCTTCTTCCTTGATTCTTCGCTACCAACTGTACCGAGATAAAAAGCTAAGCTGTAGGATGCAGTGGGTGGTAGGCGATGAGAGCATGGATTGGTCTGAAAGATTTTTGTGGTAGAAAGAGAAATCTATCGCTAGAAATTGGGGAAGAGAGGAAAATGCTATTTGTTTACCAATAAATAAATAATTAACTATTTATCTGTTGGTCGTAGATAGCTCACAATATTTTTGATCTATTTGCAACCRTCTTAAGTGCATAAGAAAAACGAATAATGAATAATTAACTAATTTTAAAAATAAATTAAATAATCAATTTTTTGAGAGGTGGTCACCCATCGGTTGCTAATTTGTGATGGATTAGCCAACGCACCATTAATTTGTATGAAAAAGTAATAAAAAATAATTAAAATTTGTAAAGTGGTCGCTAATCGGTCGCCATTGGTTGCAATTGATGACGAAATTACGACTTATCTTTCTTCAGTCACAATTTAGCTACTATTATGGATTGTGATTGTAATTCGATCGTTGCGAGATTGTCRGTCGCAAAGAGATCACAACTTAGTGACAAAAGTAGTGGCGGTCGCTAACTTTTGTTGCAAAATCTGACTTTTTCTTGTAGTGATTTGGGAGTTGGATCCATTAATTTTTCTATTTAGGATTTGATTTTGGAGGCTTCATAGCTAGATCTCGGATTTGGCAGGATTGGAGGCTTGAGAGACTTGAAGCAGAAACAAAATTCTTATTTCTGAGCTCTTTCCATCCTATGATTTTTTGACCTCTTTCTCTTATGCTTTGTCCTTTGTTTATAAGCATAGCAAGAGGATTTGATTGGTCGAGATCCATCCAAGAGGACATGACATCTTTTGATTCACCAGGTTACATCCTTGATTTTCACTGGTTGAACCTCTTGTAATCACATTGACATGTAATGAAACAACACATCAATTTATTCGAGCGACATTAAATTTGACGACGGCACAAGTTGGTAAAGGGGGGAATGTTATGCTGGAATTTAGATACATTGGTTCTTAAAGTAAATTATAAAAATTTTTTTTGATTAAAATTTCATATTTCACGGAAAAACTAATTCACACTCGCGGAAAACCCTGTCTCATCGGAGCGGCAAACAGAGGGATGACGAAACATGAGATGGCAGGCACAAGTTCAAATAAATTTGGGCACACACTATACTTTTGGGCAAATGTCGTGGATCAATATAGTAAAATGAAGCTATTATGAGGGGTCTAAAAACAACTTGAATTTGAGTCTTTCTCACATTTTTGCTTTTTTATTTTTTCTAATTTTACTTTTTGTTATCGGAATCGAGGAATGTATGGAGCTTTTTTTTTTTTTTTTTGGGGAGTGAGAAAAAAGAATTGAATGAATATTTTTACAAGTACATGACAATCACAAGCCTAAACTGCACTGTCAGGCAATCGAATGAAGAGAGAGGCAATATAAGCTTCATTTGTTTATCCACTACGAAGGACATATGGTTTATTACTGAAAACTTAAGCCGACTCATGCAATCGTTTATAGATTGTGGGGGATAGCGACATATATGAACGGCAAGATTGATAACATAAATCCGCCAACAATGACCAGTCACTAGTTGCCATTGCTATATTCATGAACTTCGACTTAGCACTATGGATATTCGACATCGGACTGTATACTTTGCATTGGCATCCAATCATGAGGAGCAAACAAGGGGGGCGGTGTAACGGCCGATAGAGATTGTTTATCACTTATATAGGCTTTTCAATAGGCTCTACAATAGCTGAAAGTAAAGACACTCAAAAACTGAGTTGATTTAAATGGAGAATAAATTTTTTAAATTGAAATTGAAACAAGGCAAGATACTTTAAGAATATTTGAGGTTGAAGTCATAGACTTATTGTAAATCATCAGCTATTCCTAAATATGACTTCTTGGTTATGCTTTATTTGAAATTGAAATAACAACATTTATAACCTACATTTGGCTAAAAGGCCTAGCAACACTGTTCTATTGCACATTTGTATCAGAATATATACATACAATTGAATGAAAGTTCTTCTTCACAGCATTTACATGTTGCACATTGGAAAAGAGGAAGCAGCAAAGCGCCTTTGAAACGGCTCAAAAGTAAGCATGGCTTACTTATCTCTTCAATTGCTCTTATAATTTTTATTCATGCTCATGTCATGCATCGTTGTGTCACCATGGAAATTATGACCACAAAGGCATTTTACTCATGTCCGGTGCTTTAATGCTATGCTAGTTGTAATTTGCTTCATGCTACTGATTCTACCCTTGCTTTTCTTTGCTCTTTTGCACATTTTGTGTCATCTAATGTCTAGAACAAATAATAAAATTATCCATTATTTATTAATTCAATTCCTTGTGCAATAGGAAAACAAAGAGTTATACATTATTCATTATTATTTTTAGATATTATTCATTATCTCTTCTATTATGAGTAAGAGTTAACGATGCATTAATTCAAAGTAAAATCGTGAATTCTAAAATGCATTTATATGCTCAATATATTAGAAGTATCTATATTCTTTGTAATATATTGTTCAATGTTTGACTCGATTGAATATTGTTTGTATAGGGGGTATTTTATGAAGTCCTAGTAACTTCACAACCAAGTTAGATTAGATTAAATTCATAATAGTTTCCTAAGGTCCAGTTAACTCCACAACCAAGTTAAAACTAGACAAATTCTATAATAGTTTACTATGGTTTATAGGGTGGCAATTTAGAGGCGTATATCATTTGCCAAAACTTAGAGATATTTTTGAAATATTTGAAATCCATAATTGAAATAAAATAAATAACAACCAATTGAATCTAATGTTCCCTAATCATAAAAAGAAATTATGAATTAAACGTTACAATCAGATACCAGAGTGCGAGTTTGCCCCAAACGATTTCTTATGCATGAATGCATGTCTTTAAAGTCTTTCAAAAATTGTACCCTCTTTACTCCAACTTTTTAAAATTGACTTTCCATTAACACCCGATAGGTKGTTAACATTACATTATTTTCACCTCACAAGGAGGTAGCATTACATTTATATTTCCACACTCAAAGAGGGCTAGGTCGGGTGTGCTGTCTCCCATGCGTCATTCCCACTCACACCTTTGGTGGCCTAGTTGTTCACCTTCTTTTTTTTAATTAAAACTTGGGATACATATGTTATGGAAGCTACATTTTCTAACAATCCTTGAAAATATGTTGCCTTGTTCAGATTCCTGAACATACAACATGCCATACACGAWGCAATATGTGTTCATGAATATTGACCATGCAACGAAATAATGCATATACCTTTTCAATGTGCAAACATGTAGAAATTCACATACTTGACATTCAACCATGAACACACATTTACCTTAAGAGTCACAACAACAATTTCACAATCGATGAGAGTGAAAAAGTTTATTTACTTGCAATTCTTAAGGATTAAACTTTATTTGCTTAGCAAATAGAGTCTATTGGCTAAGCAATATGTCAATGTGCCAAATTCCTAATTCATTTTTCATTTCAACAAWGGCTTGAGAACATAAAAGGAGTTCTAGTTTATAAAGCTYAAAGATGTATCTTCTAAAAATTTCTTACCAATCAYTTTCCTCAACAAAGGCTTGAGAACATGCATATCAACTAGTCATACTTGAATCCTAAAGAACATTTCAAAAGATTGATTTTTCATCTAGATCTAGGTGGCCATGGACCGTAGATACGGAGAATATGGTTTGTCTCCAGTAAACTTAGAAGAGCTATGGACAAAATTCACGGACAGTAGCATCGTTCTTAGAATTATTCGTATCTATTGATGACATGATTCGTCCGTGCATTCATCCAGAGAGATAAGAAACAAACAAATGAAGCCGTGGACGATATTTGTCTATGCAAGCGCAGAAATCTAAAGTTGATTACCGACAATCAAATGTAGGTGGAATCATAAATTCTATAGTGCTAAAATTTTACTCTCTAATCCTGTTACCCGAAAATATTCAAAAATAGCCACATCAACARATTTAGAAGATCTTCTTCCCTTAAACAAACTATTTCAAAATTTTCATTAAAAAATTATGAAGTTCTAACCTAAGAAGASAATTGAATTCCCATTAAGGAAATGAATTAACTAATAATGAACATATGCCTTACAAGAACACAAAGGTTGCCCGAATCTCAACCCCCTTTTTCTAGCTTCTCCCCCTTCTTTCCTTAGTTCCCATAGCAAAAATGGAGTTGGAGTGTAGGAATAGTGAGAGTTGGTTAACGTATGAATAATTTGGGGAGTAGTGGAGCTGTGTAACAATTGATCTTGGGTCAAGCAAAGCCCAAAAATTGCCAAGACCCTAATATGATTTATTTGGGTAAAAATAACAATGACTAATTTAATGTAGGGCTTTAGAATTTTTAGGTCAATGGGTAGACTCTAGTATGTTATACCCAAAATCAAATAAAAATATAGGTAGGTTCTCCCAACCTAATTTGAATTACCYAAGTAGAAGTAAAATTAAAATTTCCATAAAAGTTATAAAATTTATGTTCATTAAATGCATAAGCTAACACAAACAATGATTGGACAAATAATAACAATAATAATAGCCATAAATGTTAACTTTCTAATTGGCATATTAGTCCTAATGGCATGCAAATCCTTCCACTGCAGAATAAGTGAGAATATAACCAATTGTGACAATCAATTTAATAATTGATTAGAAAATGAAATATATAAGATAATTTTTAATTCGTAAAAGCAGGAAAAATTATCATGAAATTACATAATTACTTTAATCAGAGTCTTGACTAATTTGTAATTTTACTTTSTGAATTATCATGTCACCTTTAATTGTTTTCTTTCCAAATTTTATTTATCAATTCCTCATTTTATTTTCCTTGAAAAAAGTTGATTGACCGTTATATCTCTCTATTTTATTCTTGATAGATTGACAGTATACCAAATATATATTGAGATATAATGTAAATATAAAAAATTCAACAATAAATAAAAAAAATGGTTGCATGCCTTATGCAGCTGGATATGCGCAAGGTAGAGCTATACATGTAGCTCCAGACGGCACACATAATGGATTGAGTTGTGTAAGCGATGGACGCAACTCAACAAGCAATGGTGYAGCTTCATGCACTGGATGAAGCTGTGTCAACTGGCTACYGACAATTCTTTCTCTAAAATATCTATTTTTAGCTATTTTAGTCAAAATTAATTGGAAAATAAACGTAGAAAATGTCCTAATAATATCATAAGAATAATAAATTAACATTTTTTTGTTCAAATTTTTTCAATTAAAGTAAAAAATGTGATTTTCTTAGAGCAATGCGAGAGGTTTTTTTAGGGAGAGTTGAGAGAGTAATAAAATGGTACGAAGGGATCTGTTAATTTGTGTTGAGGGCTGCAGATATAAAAATTTTATTAAATTAAAATTTTATAATCTATTTAAATAATTACAAATTAATTTTAAATATTCCCATTAAATTAGAAAATATATGACATGTCAACCAATGAAATGATGACATGTGTTAAGGATGACAAGGTCCAATCAATGGAAATCAAGGATGAGGCTTGGCGAATCAAGTGGCACAACGTTACCCCTAAGTGTGGCTTCAACCAATCAAATCATTTCATTTTGCCTATAAACAGAAGCCAAAGCACAAGAAGAAGAGATCCAAAAATTCACATTGAGGACTAGAAGTTCAAGTTAAGAGAAGCCAAATTTCTCTATGAATCTCAAGATCAAGTTGCGAAGCCCTGGAATATTCCAAAGAGTTCAAATCCCGAGATCAAATTATAAAGCTCTCGGACAATTCCAAAGAGAATAATCAATTGATTGAGCTCTTGTCACAAGAACGTTTCAGATATTATAACACGTATATTATCAAATTTATAAGATTAATACACTTGTTTCACATTCCTCTTATTTTCTTATTATATTTTGTAGATGAGAGATTCATGTAAACAAATTTTGGCACGCCCAGTGTGACAATCTCTACTGTTCATCTCTTCTCATCAAATCAAATCAAATCAAATTCATCAATAACCCCTAAGAATAACATCTCGAAAGTTTCCTCCCAGATCTGCAATGATTTGGCTACTACCAAATCAACCATGTCAGCCACATATGCAGTACTTGTGACAGTGGAGTAGAGCACCATCTGATGCTAGAAAAACGATGGAGGAGTACTTCTCAGGCGATCAGATCTACGACTACGCCGACCCCATGTCCATCTACGAGTACTCCAACCCTATGTTCTTGGATGTTCCTATTTAAGAAGGAAAAATGGGCATCGACTCCGTCATAAGAACAATCATGTCCTTGTTGAATGGTGGAACCAATTTACAAACATCCACACAAGATGATTGCGAGTCTTTTGCAAACTCTATAATTATTGTTTGCCAAGAAGATATGCAAGTGGGAGAGCTCTGCCATAAAGGTTCCACTACAACTTCATCTTTCGTATCTGTTATGATGATTGATACTACCACAATTGAAGAACAAATCGCAAATTTGGCCAAATTGGTGGAAGGACTTGTAGAAAGCTTCCAACAACGAGATATCACTCTTGTTCAATTGTTGAATCATTTCGATGGTACTGGAGAAACAAGTCAAACTACTCCAAAGCAACCACAAACTATAAATGATGTTGAATACGCTAAGGTTACTCAAGTACAACGTCAATCCAAAGCTAGATCTGAAAGTACATGGAAGTACAAGACATTYAAGTTTCTTTTGATGGATTGATCTCGATAAATCAACTGAAAAATGTTATTACGAAAACAATTGAAGAAAGTTATGAAATATGAAAGAAGCACTAGACCTTCTGAAGGGTATGCTAAACGATATACTCAAGATATGTAGTTTTTTCAAATTCCAATCGGTTATCAATCTATGTAGTTTTTTCAAATTCCAATCGGTTATCAATCTCCCAAGTTTCACGAATTTGATGGGAAAGAAAAATCTAAAACAGAATATAGCCCACTTGTTGAAATGTGCAACAATGCATGTACTGAAGGCGATCTACTTGTCAAGCAATTTGCTAGATCCCGTAAAGGTAATACTTTTGATTGGTATACGGATATTTTCGTATATCAATTTACAGTTGGAGTTAACTCAAGCAGCAATTCTTGGATCGATTTTACAGCAATCGAAGAACTATTAACATGCTTGAATTAAGCCAAATTGAAAGTGGAATGATGAACTCGTCATTGATTACATAAATCGATGGAGAAGTTTAAGCCTTGATTGCAAAGATCGCCTCTTTGAACATTCTGCAATCAAGATGTGCATCCAAGGCATTCATCGAGGCCTCCAATACATTTTAAAAGAAATTAAAATGAAAACTTTTGAAGAATTAGCTACCCGTGCTCACGATATGGAAATCAATATCTTCGTCAATCAAAGTTGAGGAAATCATGTCAAAAAGTTAACTAAATATAAGAAGAAGATGGAATTTCAAAGTGGGGGAAAACTTTCTTCGGAATTTCAAGACGCTTTTTAGAGTATTAGCCAAAATTGCATGTCACTCCTTCATGAGAGTTAAAACTATCTAAGAGCAACTATCTGAATGCCTCGTCAAAAAATTCAAGATGCTCCCAGTGTATGAGCCTAAACTGCACATATTCCTTGATAAGAGTAAAAAATATCTACAAAACTTCAAATTGCTCCTAAACTGCACCCTACTCCTTGATAAAAGTTAAAACTGTCTGAATATCTCTTAAAAGATTCAAGATGCTCCTAGTGTACRAGCTTAAATTGCACATGCTGCTTGATAAAARTTMAAACTATCTAAATGCCTCAAATGAAACTTCAAATTGCTCTAGTGTAYRAGCCTAAACAGCATATACTCCTTAATAAGGGTTAAAACTATCTATAAAACTTYAAATTACTCTTYGATTGCATGAGTTTAAACTASAAGTTCAAATTATGTAARGATGAAATATATTTGACTTGATTCCTTCTTTGGATACGTAGGCAGCTCAGAAAAAATATCTAAGTTTAGTTATATCTTCAATAATATATCATTTTCTTTGCTTCTTATAGCAGAGTCAAATCTTTAGCAGATCATTTAAAGTTAAAAGTCCAGCAATGGTTTGAAATCGAGACCCTCTTGCAGAAAATTGGGACCTCGAAGAAACCCAAGACTTAAAGTCGAAGCCTTCAAAGTTGATGTCCTTCTTAACGATGGTGTAAATAGACCCTCCTCTTACAGAAAATTGGGACCTTGAGAAATCCAAGACTAAAAGTCGAAACTTTTGAAGTTGTGGCCTTAGTAGCGATGGTGTAAATGGACTCTCCTCCTAGCGATGGTGTAAATGGACTCTCCTCCTCCAAGTTGGTGTTTCATAGCTTCAAATCAAAGCCTCTTCTCACCCCGAATTGGGGGTCTATGACTTGAAATCGAAGTTCTCCTCTCTCCAAGTTGGTACTTTGTGGTTTGAAGTCGAAGCCCCTCTTTCCTTGCCTTCTGGCTTGAAATCGGAACCCCTCTTTAGCATTTGACTTGAAATTGAAGCCCTTCCTTGGCATCTTTGACTTGAAGTAGAACCTTCCTTCGTATCTTGAAGTTGAAACTTCAAAAGCTTAATCTTGCCTAAGAGAGCAATCAAAGTAGTGAAAGCCAGAAGAGGATAGTATTAAAAAAAAAGAAAAATAAAAGAACAAACAAAAGCCAAAAAGTGCCGGTATTATTGAAAAAGTCTTATTATCAAATTCATAAGATCAATATACTTATTTTGCATTTATCTTATTTTTTTATTATATTTTACAGACGAGAAATTTGTGTAAACAAAGACATTATTGAAAAAGTCTACAAAAATATATCTCATCTAACAATTTAACATGTTGCGTTTAACAACAAATAAACAAAGAATATATATATCTATAAATAAATAATAGAGATGAATGTTTTTCTTTAAAATTTAGTTATAACTTAAAAATACTTTGATACTTTAAGAAGTCTTTTCAAATTACGAGAAACATTTCAAACTTTAACAAATTATGGGTGGAAGAGCCATGATATTTGTATTATAGATTTTCATTGGCTTCTATTAGTTTGAGCTTATATTACGATTATTAATATAATTTATTTATTAGTTACGACATGATTTTAAATATTTGATTCTATGTTAAATTGTAGTTATTAGTTTTAATTCATAAATGAGTTGTTTGAACTGCTTAAGAGCGATATATGATGGAGTTTGGGTAAAAAGAAATAGGCTTACCTCAAATAGCAGTTGACAGATGAGTTAACATGTTTCCATGCCTCAGATCAGCTCACCGTCATGAAGTTTCAAAAATTAACAAATGAGTAATAACGGCAAGAAATAAGCTTGAAAAGCATCCTGTAGCAAGTCCTTTCAGTAATGAAGAAAGAAAAAGATATAGCGACATGATGAAAACAAATTAATATCCTGTTACAAGTTGACAAATTCAATACATTAGATAATCTTATAAAGTACGATGTACAAAATTCAATACATTAGATTGTTATTTTTTTATTCTATTAGAATGGAGAAAAATAGAAAACTAAGAWAAAAAACTTAAACTATTCAATTTAGAATTCGTGATGTCATTGCTTAAGTCATTCGTTATTCTTAATATATCATAATAACACAGCAAATTAAAGCTTCCGAATGATATCTTGGATCGCGATCCATCTTTCCCRGTGMGAAAATTTTAATTCTAATTTAATAGTCATAAAGCAAAATATGTTTTGAAGCAAAAATCCCAATTAGTAATTTTATATTTTTTAAAAGGCATAAAGTTTCATTGCATAATTTTATAAATTTCTCAGCTATTTTGACGCGTACACTGAAGCAAGAAATTGATCAGTGAGATTATGAAGAAAACAAGCAAAATCCAACATATTAAAGAGTAGGATTCGGTTTGGATTCAAAGCCAATTAAACAACTCAAACCAAGAGTTGGTCCCCATCAAATAGTCAAATTGAAAACCTTGGCAGCTTGTAATACATGGTTTTGGATAAATGTGCTTTGACCTTTCGTGCAAAGTCACATGCAAGCTGCACATGCATTAATGGATTTCATTAAATCGGTCAAAATAATTTCTTCTTCTGTTCATTTCCGTTTATGACCAAATAGTCTTGGATTAATTAGCAAGTTCCTTTTTACTTGTAGAAGAAGACAAATCGATTATTGAATACATTTGCGGTTTCGCCTCATCGTTTTAACAAATATTTTGGACTCATATATCAACTGCATTTTCTCTACTCTTGTTAAAATTTCCTAGGAAATAATTATACAATTCTTTTTCTAATAACTTAATTGACAAAATTATCATATTATTACAATCTGTTGATTGTAAAACAAAATATACTCTTGTACTCTTTATTCTATCTTACATGGACTAATTGCATAAGTGTCCACATCTCATTCGTCAGCATATATTTTATGTTGTGAAATACTTAGTTTCATTATCCTAGCCATAGATTATGCTTTTTTTTATCTATTCAAACCCAAGATTTTAGTCTAACAGTATTAAAAAAAAAATACTATTGCTTTGGATGAGCCATTTGATTTCTCGGCATTCTTGACTTTCCATTCACTGAATCCAAATTTTATGATTCTCCAACATGGCCTGGACTGGGAGACTTCCACCAGCTCTTGCTATAAATAGCATTCATCCTTCGCCTGCTTCGTCACAAGTCAGAGAAATATCATAGAGTTCAGAGATGGCAAAATCTCAAGTTAGCTTCGCAGCCTTGGTTGCCCTTCTCTTCTGCTTCCTCCTTATTGCCTCAACTGGTGCGTAGCCCTTAGTCATTGATATATTTCTTCTAACTAGCATTATCTTTGCTGCTATCTATTGTAAACTACAAAGGCTATGCAATGTGTATAGTACTATTGGAAATTGATTAATGTTATGTTTTTAGTATGCATGTCATGATTTTTGTKTACTTCCCAAGTACGCTGGTGAATAATTTTGTGTGCAATGCAATAATATGTATAKTACTATTATCCTGCATATGTCCCATGGTTTGAGGCAATATGATCGTTTGGATCACAGGGAGGACCCCTTTATTGGGACTTAAAATGTTCATAACACATTTTTGTACGTTCACATCTCCTTTTCTCCCTCAGTGTGCATAAGAATGTGTGTATTTTGGTGAAGCCGTGCTGCTTGAGGGAGCTTAAGCATCCTTGTTCTTTCAATTGCTTTAAGCAATTAAGTATTACATGGCCAGTTAAAACCATGAAACTAAAGAAAACTGCAGGGAAAAAGCTTTGTTTGGCATGTTATGGTGCATTAATCAATGCAATGCACATGTTTAAGCTTCTCAAAAAATTATATCTTGGTTTATGTCACACAGAGATGCCAATGGCAGAAGCTAAAATTTGCTCAAGGCGCAGTCGCACTTGGTCGGGGATATGCCTCAACACTGGCAATTGCGACCGTCAGTGCAGAAACTGGGAGCGTGCTCAGCATGGAGCTTGCCACAGAAGCGGCTGGGGATTTGCTTGCTTCTGTTATTTTAAATGCTAAGTTTAATATGCACTGTCATGATCTTCTTATTTCTCTATCTCATGTTGTGGAATAAATTCATGTAGTAGTTTCCGCCAACAATATACAGTTGGTTTGTCCCCATATTGGCTTCTTCTGTGACTTTGTACTTTTATTTGAAATAAAATGGCATCCTTTGTCTTATCTTCAATTTGGCCAACTTATCTAGCTAAGGTTTGCTTGATTAATATCAAGGAACCTAACTCGTTATCGGTGTTGACTTGACTAATTCATATGTCCAAGTAATTTATGTACTGTATATTTCCGTTTCATAAGAATGGCATAGTTAGCTGGAGAAGCTTCCTGCCGGCTGCTCTCCTTTTCTCCTTAAATTTTACACACTTTGAATAGATGACCATCTACTGATATCCAACTCTTTATCCGTTAACTTTCTGGATCTGCTAAAGCGGCATTTTTGTTTGTCAATCGTAAAAATAATAATGAGCACATTAATTTAATTTATGTGGAGAACACTAAAATCTGGGAAAAACTCACGAGCAGACCACTGGAAAAATTTCACTCAAGTCAAAGATTATTAAAAGATAATCGTATTATGAACCTCACAATTCTCACAAAACTCCGGTGAGTAACTTGGTGAGAGTCTCATACTCTCGTAATACATCATAAGAGGCTCACATTGTGATTCTTACATCTTACATATCCTTACAATATATTATGTGTATATAATGCGACAAAATATTTAATCCTAATTAACATATGAAATATATATATGTAATTATGGTTGAGATAGGTCTATATTAAATTAAGTTTCATAACATGAATCGCATTTCAAAGTTTTTGATTGGGTCACTGAACTCTAAGCAGTACCACCTCAATTTCAATACAAGAAATATAATCAAATCTTTGACCAAAAAAAAAAAAAAAAAACATATATCCACCTCTTCCACGAGAGCCCTGTGGGCTAAACTCATCAACAAATCGATAAAAGTAATATGTTTCTTTATCCAAGAAAAAGTATTTTTAATTTTTTGGTGCAACCKTTGATCCCGTAATTTCTACAATAAGTGGAGTAAGTTGCTAGTATAGTTTTCTGTCCACAATTTTATTAATTATTGTAATAATAATGATAATTTTGCTGAAATGTCCTTTTTTGGAATAGTATAGGATGAATCTCACATGGATAAGAGAAAGCATAACTTTGCAACTCTTTGTTCATGTTGTTTATGTACAACTACAAAGTAAGAAACCTACTATCTGGATCTTCTAAAGATAAAACTTAATTTGAAATAAGATAATATTGTTATGTCCTATCTGATAATCTAATTTAACACTTGAAACTAATTAAATTATCATATTATTAAATTAAGACTTTTAAATAATATAATTTCGTAATATCTTGATACATTTTAAGTAATTCTTAATCTCTTCTTTAGATTTTATATTTTAAATGATGATATTAAGATATTATAAATTAAATTATAAAATTTAATATTCAAGAAGTGAATTTAAAATAATATATTAATACTTATATATTCAATTATTTTTTAAACTTTAAATTGCAATTTTATGAAAGCGGGTTGAGAGTACAATGACAACTTCAAATCTATGCACACCTGCTCCAACAATTTTAAAAAAKACAGATGAATATGAGATAAGGCATTTAGATCCTTGGTTGTTCTTCATTAACTGCCCATGACGATGACATCTTTCAAAAATCATAATAGCACGTCATCCAAATCATTTTGGTCAGCATAGCTCGTATTTTAACCTGCCATAACAAAAATTTGATGTTGTAGTTCAAAATTAAAATATTATTCCCATTATTATGATCTAACAAAAAACTTAGCTATGATACCGCTGGAGAGTTCTGATATGAGATTGATAGAAATGAGAAAAACAATTATGCAACAAAAATAGCGAACGAACATATTTATAGAAAAATGAATTACAAGAGGAATTATTTTGTGAAGCTCGCAACTCTGACAATTATGATGAGTCTCACATTCTCACATCTCTTCTTGTGATTCTTATCTGTTGAATCTCACAACTCCATCTCTTGCAATAAATCATATTTAGATGTGTGCGATAATAAATATTATTTGTGATTGAAATAAAAACGCTAATCGTATTTAGGCCCCAAAAAAGGAAGGAAAAAAAAGAAAAGAAATCCTAATCATAGTCGAAATAGCTAGGTTGATATCAAAGTTCGATCGCATGCACCGCCAATATTTCAAGTTTGACAAACAAAACTGAGTCACGAAACTCCAAGTCAACAAATACATCCCAAAATCTCTGATAAATTTTTTATTTATTGCCAGTTAATGTTCAAGACTCAAACGGGATCTGAGTTCATGGTTCGTCTCATCTAATATAGAATAATTAAAAGCTATGGATTATGTTTTCTCTGGATCCCCTCAGGTTTGGGTTGAGTCTCTACCTGTCATTCTCTAGGCTGCTCTGCAAGCATACCTTTAGTGCAATTTCATTAGTTAAAAGGAAAAGGGGGGGAAAAAAAAAAGGCACTTTGCTACAAGACCTATCAATAGACGAATGGTTGCATTAAACATGGTCATCTTATGTATCATTCCTTATGATCCTGCAGACCTCTATCTAGGAATTATAAGTACTGTTGTTTTTCTCATTTCATATTTAGAGAAGGAGACTACGATGAAACCGTAAATTTAATAAATTATGTCTCATATGTTTTATAGTTATAAGATTAATATCTACATATAATTTAAATATTTTTAGGTGTTAGAATAATTCATTTTTATGAGACATTTCTGTGAGTTGACCACTATAAATTTTGGGTGCATCTTATTATCTTCGATTATGCCTTGCACTTGTTTAAATTTCACATTTATAATATATATATATATAKATGGAGTATAGAGCCTCTCCTTGCTGAACACATTGGTGGTCAGTGATATGTGAATCATAATCGTTAGAAGGTTGGATTTCAACATATATTTCCATTTGAGATGCTATATATTATCATTTCATTTACAAATATGAAATATACTTAGCCACCACTGTGTTAAGAGCTATGTGTAATTAGTTAAAGTAATATACAAGGACATTCTATAAATAAATAAAAAAGAAATATATGAAGACTTTTTCTTCAGTTTTTTAGTCTTGAAACCCAAAAATATAGTCGGGCAAGATTTGATGAGTGAACGAGCTCAACGGAGCAGATCACTAAGATTGTTGGACCAATCGTCCAAAGATGGACTGAAGCTGTTTGAAAGGCTAGGAACTTAGCTAGGTCGGCCAGAAGGATAAAAGTTTCTAAATGCCTTGACCACTTGGGTTAGCCAACAATTACAAGAGTAAACCAGAAATGCATTAATACATAACATTCTCATCTAATATTTATTTACACTTTTGATTTTTATTCATTTATTTATATCAGAATTAGGATCAAAATAAAAATTAAAAGCTTTAGTGTTTCAAATGTTAAAAGGAAAAAGGTACATGAATTTTATTGTTCTTTAGATCCAATTCCATTTCCAAGGAAATCCTGAAACAGAAAGGTGCAAGAGTTTATTTCATCACTGCATTTCATGACCTCCCAGACCATATCCGGGAGATGGAGTTTGTCTTCATAACTCAGCAATTGTAATAACAGAAGCAAGCAAATCCAAAGCCACTTCTGTGACGAGCTCCATGCATAGCAACCTCCCTGTTCCGACATTGACGGTAGCAATTGCCGGTTTTGATGCATACTACGGTCCATGTCTGGCTCCGCCTCGACCAAACCCTAGCTTCAGCCATTTGCATCTATTTACGATAGAATGCATGAAAAGTTAGTAATGATTGAGGGAAAAAAATATCAAATTATATGCTATGGAAATTCCTCCCGTCATCTGAATCCATTGATAGAAATCCAATGAGGAGGACAAAGAAACGGAAATTGCAAACGTATTACTGGCAGGAGAAATATCAACTGCTTACCAGTGGCTACAATGAGGAGGAAGCAACACGAGTGTTAAGAACTAATAGAGTCTAAATTATTACAATATATATAAATTTAATGAACTTTGAAATAGAATTATTGCACTAATTATGTGTTTTTTCACGCAGATGGACAAATTTGGAGAAGTATTTTTAAGATTGGAAGACTATTTCTGGTTAAGTATTAATGAAGCAGTAGTTCAGTTCATTTGTAAAATTTAAAAGCATTCATATACTCAATTATTAACAGGTATTTGTTATTCTTTATAATTACTATTAATGGTTGTTGACTTGATTGAATGTTGTGTGCAGATATTTTGTTAAGTCTAACAGCTTGTAACCAAGTTAAACTAGACAAATCCGTAATTATTTGCTGTGGCTGCTATCAGAGTGAGGTTTGCCAAGAGAGATATCAGGCTAATTTAATAAACCTCCTATCAGAGATTATTGATTAAAATTGAGTCTCTGAGTTTATTAATTAGAATTGGGTATTGAGTCTCTATTAGGTATATTAAATCTCATGTGCTATCTCTGGGATTGTCTATCAATTTGGAGATAATTAATAATGATTTTTCTTTTAATTGTCAACACCTCAAGAGAGATTGGTATAAATTGAATAAATTATTCCATCAATGAACAAATACTTAAATTAGTGTGGATTTAATAACCTTAACCATGATCTTTTTCTATTGAAAGTTTATTGTTAAAAAATAGTTTTCTTTAATTAATTCTTTTCTTAAATTTAATTGTTGATCCACTATTCCGTGACAAAATTTGAAGTGAACATAAGAGGAAGAAATTGATTTGCCGTTCCTCGTGGGAGACAACTTTACTTGTGATCGTACTATGAACACATAAATTTTATTTTTGGTAAAATTAACGACGAACCAGGAACGCTGTGGACTTCGCCATATTTATTGTCTTTGAAGTGATTGTGAGGAATGAAGCAGTGATTAAGGATACTTATAGCTACAGAAACCGAGTGAATGCTCTTAATTTCTGTTGTTCTTTTTTGTTGTTCCTTTATTTATTTGTAATTGGTTGATTGGTTCAATGGCTTACACACGCAACTTAGAAACAAAGATTACATTTTTGTGAAGTACGAAGTAGTCCAAGATGATTATTTATAGTAACTTAATCAAAGGGTTTAACAGATCAAGACCCAAGCTTAGACATAAACTACCATTAACTAGAAATTATTTTGATATATGAATGATTCAACCCAATTTCTCAGCAGAGGCCTTTGCTTTGTACGATGTCTTTTGCTTCAAAGAAGATAATGCTTATCTTTTCATTTCCAATTTGTGAGAAATATGGAAGATAATGCTAATTATTTGGCACGTTCTTTTAATTTCAACTACAGTCTCGAATTGACTTAAAGGCCACAATATGGAAGGATATTCAGAGATCCCTTTCAACGCCCTCATTTTGCCCATTGTTTTTACCAATTCAGATGACGTTTTCAAATTACAAAGCTTGACCTACTAATAATGGAAATTGTTCTTAGATCAATCAAATTACCTAAAAAAAGAAAGAATAATTGCACGGTTAATTAATATTTCTTTTTAACGAAACATTGTTTTTTTTATTAGGATTTTTATAAAGAAATAGCATATTTTAGCTTAGATTAGGAAAAAAACCATATGAAGAGGTTCTGTTTCTATCTTGGGATACAAGAAACCAAAAACTAATTATTAACTTGGCCGCTGGAAAACAAAAAAAAAAAAAAAGAAAAGGAAATGAAAGGACTCGTTAGTTGGTCAACTTCTTCATTACTCTTTAAATTTTGTGGAAGTAACTTATTAGATTAGGTGCCACATGTAATTTTGTTAGTATGTTAAAAATACCTAGTTGAATCGGTCCTTCTGATCATGGCGTGCTAAACTTTTTAACACAACGAGATTTGAGTTTCAACTAGTTAGCCATATGATCGGCTTGTCAGATTCGTAACAATATATTTTTTGAGTGTGGATTCCTGAGTTAGCTTTAACAAGCCTTCACAAAGTGTACAGTCAACTATTTGACCAGCAATGTATTTGTTTTGTTAGTTACGGCTGATCTCACGGCCGATTATACTGAGCTAAATGAGAAAACAAACTGGATAGTTGTACAAGCTAAGCTAAAAGAGAATAACTACTAGCAAAAAATAAAACAAATTGTAGCTAAACTAGATATGCTAAGATAAAAGCATGAAAAATAGTAAGAAAAGTAGTAAGTCGTGTAAATATAAAATAAGACTCTAGATTATGCTAAATAGGAGCAATTGCGGCTCATACTAGAGAAGGCTGACAATTTAAGCAAACTAAACATTTACACYGTAAATGCAATAAACAATATAGTTCTAGGAACTATAGCAAAACACATAAGTACACATAAAGCATAAGAAAAGGAAAACAACTAAGCAAGACTGTAGCAAAAGCTGAATAAATAAAGAAATTTAAAGAAATTATGCTAAAGGAAGCTATAAGAAAGCATATTAAGCAAAGCTATAAAAAATGCTGGATAAATAAAGCAATTTAAAAGAAGTATCTTAAAGAGAGCTGTAAGAAAGCATTTAAAAGATCTAAGCAACGTAAGAAACAAGAAGAAACATCAGTAACATGTAAGAAACATAAAGACACCTAGATACATGACTAGAATGCTAAAAGTAAGCAGGAAATTACCTATATAAAGCGAGCTAAAAATTGCTAGAATATTAACTGAAAAGATAAACATACGGATAAAAATGAAGATAATATGCTTGATTTCTGGATTGATGGAGATGTTTATATCTTCTTCATATTCTCATATTTATACTTGATCAAGATGCTCGTGCTAGTTTGGGCCGAAGCTGAGATCTTTAACCCATTTTCCTCATTTTGCACGTCCTTCTAGGCCCATTTACCCCTTATTCGGCTATCTAGCAACACATTTATTGATTTCTTCGGTCAGATGGGTTTATTTTGCTTAGCCCATAGCTGATCCGCATCACCTTTATCATCTTGGCTTTTCTTCTTTGCTCAAGGCTAATCCTTAGTTTTGCTTATTTCCTGTGCTTTTAATTGTTTTAGTTCTTAGCCATACAACCCCTTGAGGCCATTCTGTTTCGTCAGAAGATGCTTCTCCCTTAGCTATTTATATCTACTATTTTTTAGTGCCAACACATATCCGTAAGCCTTCGCCCTGATCGGCTAGTATGTCAGTTGAATCGGGTAAGGCTTGACATCATCATAACCTTTCATATACCTTTGGAATTTCAGCAGTCATAGGGTACTGGGCCTAGAGAATTGCCTTACTTCTAGCAAGCTAGATAGTTTCAGTAATAATGTTTTTATTCGGGACTAGTAGCTATCCTTTCATTTTAGCTTCTGTTGGCGGCAAAATAGGCACAAATCATTTTTTACTCCTCACTCCTCCATTACTCTCTTCTTCCTTAAGCTTTTGCATTTTTCTGCAATTGGTCCTTCTGCTTATTTTCGAACTCATTACTCTGATTATCCTTTTAGCCCTCTTCTCCGATCTCTGCGACAATGTCTTTAAGCAGCAACAACAGCGATAAGGCTTCCAACAAGCTACAACTTACTGACTGATAGATTCTGATATGCCATGATTCCACCAGGGAAATTTTTAGACTGGGCCTTTCCGTTCTTCCCCCATACCCAATGCCAGCTCTTTCTTCATTTAGCCTAGGGGTTTCGACCTTCCTCACTAGAGTGGACTGGTCCTTATCTAAATGGCCAAAAGATTTTCGGTGTTAGCTCGGCTGTCTAGCCATCTTCAGACTATGGACTGAACATTTGAAATAGAGTTCGAGAAGTTTCTAGAAACAATAGGGTATCTACCATGCAATCCAACTATCCTTCTCTCTCGAACTAAACTTTGGCAAGAACCTTCTCATAGCCATTCTGCCATTCTAGTCTTTGGCCATAAATGCCTTCATCTTCCCTTCTAGGATTCTTTCCCCTACTCTGTTGGACATTGCAACAAGTTTTCTAGTGATCGAAGGTGAAGTCCCCATCTTATACGCTAAGGACAGGAAGAAAGAGTTTAGGCTAAACTTAGCAAACACATTGCTAGGTATGCCAATTTTGTAGAGGCTAGCATGGCTGATTCTGCCTCCATTTCTGACAATAAGCAAGAAGCCTTCTTGCTCTGTTGGCTTTGAAAATATATTCTCTACTCGGCCTCTTATGAGGTGGTTTTTGATTACCAATACTATGTTGCCTGTTAATGAACGGCCAACCTCTTCCTTTAGCTTCTCTGTCCTTCCCTTGATTTGCAAGGGCCTAGGTCAGCTAGTGGAGGCCTTAGCCAGTGGCAACGATGCTAGCAATGTGGCTGCCTCTTTTTGGGTTCTACAACTGTGGCTATATCAATATTTTCATGAGTTTGTTATTAGCAGAGTATCGCTGAAGTTTCAGAGTTGACGTGAGAGGTGACTAACTATCGGCTATGAGAAGTTCCGGCTAATCAACTTTTCAGTCGGGATATCTTTAGATGAATCTATCCCATCAAAGTTGCTACCGTCGAATCCTTCTCTTACAATAGGCAAGTAAGGATCCTAATTTGCTGAAGGCTACATTCTGATAGTTTGAATTATGCTGAGGTCTAGGCCATTTGGCTAGCCTCCTTACCCTCAACTCCTGCTAAATAGGGTTCGGTCTACTGCTAGGTACAACAAGAATTCTGCCAAGTCATACTATTTGCAATGTTGTACGAGATAATTTGGCTTAATGTAGGATGTTCTAGCTGATTYGAATTTTAGCATTTTTTTTGCCACTTGCGTAGAATTTTCCGAGGCTGATGTGAAGTCTTGGATTGCTAACTTTCAAGCTAAACTTGAAAAATTCTTNAGTTGACTAACTATCGGCTATGAGAAGTGCCGGCTAATCAACTTTTCAGTCGGGATATCTTTCGATGAATCTATCCCATCAAAGTTGCTACCGTCGAATCCTTCCCTTACAATAGGCAAGATAAGGATCCTAATTTGCTGAAGGCTACATTCTGATAGTTTGAATTATGTTGAGGTCTAGGCCATTTGGCTAGCCTCCTTACCCTCAACTTCTACTAAATAGGGTTCGGTCTACTGCTAGGTACAACAAGAATTCTGCCAAGTCGTACTATTTGCAATGTTGTACGAGATAATTTGGCTTGATGTAGGATGTTCTAGCTTATTCAAATTTTAGCATTTTTTTTGCCACTTGCGTAGAATTTTCCGAGGCTGATGTGAAGTCTTGGATTGCTAACTTTCAAGCTAAACTTGAAAAATTCTTTCTTTAGAATTTCTATCCTTATTTACTATCTACTTTGGAATTTGATGCTTAGTGGGATCAAATAGACATCATCATTTTCTTACCCTATTTACCCAAGCATCTTGAGAATTTGTGCATGCCGGCTACTCCTTTTTTATCTCTTTTGTTGGGTCGGCTGTTAGGGCCTTTTCTAGGCAGAAGAAAGAAACGTTCAGCTGCTGCAACCACTCAAATTGCATCGCTTCTTCAATTGGATCTCTGCCAACTGGGGTCTCTTCCAAGAAAAAGAGGAAGACAATAGAGCAACTCTAGGTACACCCTTTTGGTTAATTGGCTAAGTTCATTCTACAGGCTATATCAGCCTATTTTTCATTCTTACCCATTTTTCTTCTTTGCAGAGCCAATTGAAATGATTGATGTATCTTAGATCTAACTCAAGCTAAAGGTACTTCTRCTAGGTTAAGGAAGTTAAAGCGACTAAGAGCAACCAGAATTCCAACCATTATTCCTAAGGTATTTCTGTTTGCCTCCCCTCATAACCTATTTTAGTTCCTGATAGTAGTTTGTTGATTGTTTCTTATCTTGTAGAAAATAGGGAGGAGGGGCTCCCAATCGACCATCTTTTCTTCTACTTTGCTAGCTAATTTTTCTGAGGAAGAAGAACAAGGTAGTCGTTTGAGGATCAAGATACTTCTTCGACTGCTCTAACCTCATTGATTCCTATTTCCATGGCCTCCAATTGTGACTACAGAAGACATGATAATGTTTTTTAGTTCGGCTAGTCCCTCTTCTGACTCTTCCAAATCGACACAAACCCTTAGTTTCTTGGTGGCAACATTTGGAGCTAAGATGCCTGCGGGTGAAATGGTTTATGAGGAGCTTTGGAAAACCATTAGTTTGGTAGCCCAATCCGCTAACTCATGACTTTCGGCTAAATTGAGAGATATGTGCTTCATTGCTTGCACTCATTTGACCTAATTGTTATATACTATTGAGGTCAGTTACAAACTCTAGACAAAAGTCGTAACAAAATTGCATGAATTATCCTCTCTTTTGGTCAAGCATGAGGAGTTGATCACTCATTTTTCTACCGAAAAAAGTGAATGGGACCTTTTGAAAGAAAATCTTCATGCTCATACTAGTCGAATTACTTTCCTAAAGGCTGAAATTAGCTATTTGCTAGCTAAATTGACTGACAAGAAAAGCCAATTTGCTCGTGATTAAAGGCAAATCTATTAGCAAGATGGCCACCTAGTCAGCCTATGTAGGGAAGCTCAACAAGTATGGGATAGGTTAACAGAATTGGAAGGTCAGTGGCTAATGCTGGAAAGTGAGAAAGATAAAGGTACACGGAGTTTGGGGGAGGGTAAGGTGACTTGGCGAGATCTCAGCTCCGAATGTTAAATCTGCTGCAAGGTGTGTTCGGCTGAAGAGCCAAACATTGAAGTCGAAACAACCAGCCCAAGTACTTTGTTGGAGCCAACTAAGCCATCCATTTCTCTGCCATCTGCTAAAGCTACCCAGCTTCCTGCAAGTTCTCCTGTTGAGCTTTCTGATGAATTGCTGCTTTTATATGAGCATGTTTTGAAAATTGCTCATGGAGCTCTCTTAGAAACTGCTCTTGTCGTGGAAAATCAAAATTTGGCAATTGTTGTTGCCCCTGTTGCCAAGCTTGACAGCCAAGAGGCGATTGATGATGTCTCACTGCAAGCTATCCCTACATCTCTTTGAAGCTAGTCTCTCAGTTGATTCTTGAACAGTGATTTTGTTTTGCAATTTGGCTAGTATATATCTGAAAATGATTCTTAATATATATATATATATATATGTAATATCCCGAAATGGGATTCCTCGGGTGAGGGTTTGTAGTGGATTTTGAAGGTATTGTAGGCCGTTTTTATCTGGGATTTTTGGTTAAGCCAATCTTCGTTGGTGCCGAAGATCTCCCACCATTGGTTGAACCAGAATAATTTTACATTTGTAAAACATTCAATTGTTTAAATCCGATTATATTATAAAAACAGAAGAACAGGACATTCAATTGTCTAAACCTTTTGAATCCCTTCATCTTYTGTCATCTAAATCCCTAGAAAAACACAGATCTAGGAATTACAAGTACCTCCACATAGGACTTGTCCAGATCGGTATCAAACCTCTTACCAAAGAGGGTCTAAATACCTCGATCTTAGCTGTTCTTCGGGACACTAGATTTTTAAATTTTGATGATAGTTTGTTAAGTTCAATCGAGTCTAGTCTGTGTACTGGTCTGATTACATTTGACTGCTATCCAAATTTTACTGTTTCTTTAGATGATCCCAATATTCTGAAGTCATTAGTTCTTCAGATAAAAACCCACAATTATCAAATGCTAGAAGGATCCATTCCGATAGCTTTGATGTTTCGGGTATATTATAAGGCCATGTTATCAGCCTTTGCAACAAAGGCTAGATGTCAGAGCAAGAAAGGTGAAACCCTTCTGCTCCAGACAGATCTTTCTAGATCTAACATGGTTATTCCAAAATCTATCCAATGGAAGGATATTCAACTTCCAGATGAATGGATTTTAGAAGGAGCCACTGCTCCTGCTACGATTCAATCTGCTCCTAATACTAAAATTAGGAATATAAACCAGTTTGCAGATGGTTCTGTTAAACTAAGTTTTAATAGGAAAATTCCGAGCAAAAGGTTCTCAGATGTCAGATCTGAAGCCCAGACCATAGATCTAGGACAGGTTTCCCAGATCTCTTTGGTCATAGATCACCCTAGGAAAACTGCTTCCTTAGCAGATCTTCCCAGGTCTTCTACGTTGGACATACCGACTACTTCTAGAAACTCCTTTCAGAAAGCTGATTATTCTTCTAAAATTCCAAAACCTATTTACTCTAAATCCCCATCTGGTAGTGAACCTACTAGTCCGTCATTTTCTGCGGTCACAGAAAATATTCAAAATGAATTAAACGTCATTTCAAAAGAATTTGAACTAGATAAAAATCTATTACATAATGATTTTTATTCTGAGAAAAATTATACAAAAAGACTTTGGTTTTTTGATAAATTCCTTGCGGAAAGGAAACAAATTCAGGAAAAATATTATGAATTTGTACTTTCTAATAAACTACATATTTTATTTTTTGATTGGTTTGAATTATATTATATATTTCAAATAAAATTAAATATCCTTTTCCTTCRATTCAACCAATAACGACTCCTTCGAAGAAAATTCCAGAGCGGTAGCCCTTATCGGGCTCTCACAAAATTCAGGCGAATCATCCTCTTCTATTAGGTGTCAAATTAGACCACCTAGGCAAAGTAGTGGATGCTATTCCCTTAAAAACTCCTTCTGATGATATTTTACATAATACTAAAAATACTATTGTACAAAATAATTTTACAAATGCTCATCTAGATACCATAGGAAAACAATTGGATAGGATAGAAAAATCCATTCCCATAATTCCTGAAAATTCTGTTGTCTCTGGCTCTTCGAAAGAAGAAAAGAAGAAACTTAAAAATCCATTTTTAAACCATTTTCTATTTCAGACTCTAGTGTTCGATCCATTAGAGAAAATAATTTAGAATTCTCTAGAGCCATCCAGGATAAGCTATGTCAATTAGAATTATCCTCCGCCTCTAGTAAACAAATTCCAGATTCTATTTCTGAGTCTAATAAAATTAATGTCTTAGAAGAAAACTCTTCTTCTTCAGATGTTGATCAGGCTTTAGGACAGTTTCAGTCTAAATCTGAGTCAATTCCCARGATCAATCCGATGACYTRGCAGTCGTYGATCATTCCTGTTCCAAATACCCCTTTGGCTCCAGATATTACTGTTGCCAAACCAATTTCTCAATACCRGTTCAATGCCTCATCTGTCTATGATTGGAACATAGAYAATTTGTCTGACTATCAAATCATCAGCTTCTTACAGTAGATGACGATGGCAGCAAATACGTATAAAACCCAGATAGGAACTGAGGATAGGGCTATAGCAGAACTCCTTATCACAGGTTTCTCTGGTCAGCTGAAAGGCTGGTGGGACTATTACCTCACCTCCCAACAGCGTCAGGATATTTTAAATGCCATTAAGACCGAT
>MEJB01000737.1:0-10727 GCA_001752375.1 Rhazya stricta
ATTACGAGGACGTTCAACAAAGAAAGAATGTTCCAAAATGTTCAAATTTTCGACTGGAATTTCTCTAAAGAAGAATTGGATCAAATTCAACAAATCCCTCAACGTAGGGGCAGTTTAGGAGAATATTTTACTCATCCAGAGGGGCCAATCAAGTCGGTGGAGGAACTTTGGGATGGAGATTTGTGAAATTTTTCCTTTCTTTCTTGTCCTATGGCATCTTCTGGTCTAAGGCAAATGGATTTGTCTAACCCTATCCCCATTGGGCATAGGAAATAGATAATAAGCTGTGGCCTGTCATGGGTTTGTACATTATGTTTAGACGATGAAGTTTCATATTTCTTGACATTTAAAATTATGATCACTTGTATATGTTTTGAGATTCTCCAAATATTTCCTTATAAATCACTTTAGCAAGATCTTTTGTCTGAGTTTCAAGAAAGCCTCCAACTTTAATGGCCTTGTCATGAAATCAGAAACTTGTAGGACAATACACCGACTCTCTTCCTATGTTTACTTCTTCCACGTAAGACCGAACTTTTTTGACAACTCAATAGTAGAGTTGCAATAATAGTAAATAGCAGGGCACTTAGATTGAACATGTCCAAATGTTTCAAGGACCCTTACTCACCCGCACTCCTTGACAAGCACAGTAGGCTACTGAAATGTACTTAGCTTTGGTTGTCGAAAGTGTCACAATAGGTTGTTTTCTGGATGCCCAAGGGACAGGTTCTTTTCCCAGCATATAGACAAACCCTATATGCAGCTCCAGATTCAACAGTGCCTTTCGCAAACGTTATAATCCTTTTGAACAGCTAGAAGACGTGCTTCTGTGAGATGTTCCATGTATCTACTAACCAAATTCTCTAAAAACATCAAGTCCGGTCTTGTAGCCGTTAGATACTTCAAACTTCCCATCAACTGTTTAAACATTATAGCATCTACGGCAGCACTATTCACCATTTTTTGACAATCTGCAGCCAGGGACGATCGGGTTTTTCACAGAATTGCATTCACTCATTCCAAAACGAGCCAACACCTCGTTTGCATACTTGCTTTGATTAATGAAGATCCCCTGCTCCCCTTGCACAACTTCTACCCCAAGAAAGTACTTCATCTTACCAAAATCAGTCATGGCAAACTCATTCATAATTGACCTTTTAAACTCAACAAACATACCTTGATTATTCCCAGTAAAAATAAGATAATTTACCTACAGACTCAAAATGAGAATTTTGTCTCTTCTTCGTTTCTTTTCGAATAATGTATGCTCACAGTAACATTTCTCAAAACCCTCCTTAGCAAAGTACTTCTAAATCCTCTGTACCAAGCCCGAGGACCTTATTTGAGTCTATATAGAACTCTTTCATGTTTTTACACTTTGTCTTCTTTTCCCTTCTTCTCAAAACCCTTCGGCTAATCTACATAAACAACTTCAATTATTTCCCCATGTAAAAATGCGCTCTTCACATCTAACTGAAACACATTCCATCTTTTTTGAGCTGCTAATTCCACTATGATGCGAATACTATCTCATCTAGCAATAGGAGCAAACACTTGATTAAAATCAACTCCCTGTTTTTGTGAGTAGGCCTTTATAAAAATATAATGATTGAATTAAAATCAACTCCCTATTTTTGTGAGTAGGCCTTTATAAAAATATAATGATTTCTTGTATTCCTTTGTGATAGAGTTACAAATATATATGCACAAGTTACTTCCTATTCAAGCTATCACATATAAAGTAATTATATATAATCTATATAATAATATCTTATATACGATCTATATACTAAATATAATAATATTTACTTCCTATCTAAGCTATCACATATATATGATTTTCCTATCCAATATTTACTTCCTATACTAAATATAATATATGATCTATATACTAAATATAATAATATCCTAACACCCTCCCTCAAGTTGGAGCATGAAGATTACAAATGCCCAACTTGCGTAGTAAAGTGTCAAAACGCTGCATCCCAAGAGGCTTGGTAAAGAAGTCAGCAAGCTGTGATGCGATAGAAACGTGAGAAGCAACAATAGTCCCATCCTGAATTGCATCTCAAACAAAATGGCAATTAACTTCAATATGCTTGGATCGCTCATGAAACACCGGATTATGAGCAAGGTGTAAAACAGACTGATTATCACAATACACAAGGAATAGAACTAGCAGAAGAAACACCAAGACATAACAATAACCCCTTGAGCCATTTCAACTCACAAGTAACGGTAGTCAACGCCCGATATTCAGCTTCAGCAGAGGAAAGCGAAACTGTCTTCTGTTTCTTGGTCTTCCATGATACTGGAGAACCACCAAGAAACACCAACCATCGAGTAATATATTGACGAGTCAAGGGAGAACTAGCCCAATCAGAATCACACTAGCCAGAAAGCTCCAAATCAGAATCAGAACGCAACAAAATACCCTGATCCAATGATTCTGTTTTGGCTTCTGCAAAAATTGAGACAATATATATATGGAATAAGCTAAATCAGGTCGCATATATGATAAATAAAAAGATGACCAATCAACCGCCTGTACTGCCCGCCATCCGCGAGTTCAAGACTGGTGGATTCACCCAACTTATGATTCTATTCCATAGGAAAACCAGCAGGTCCCTCGCCCAGCAAACCATATTCTGAAATGATATCCAAGGTATACTTCTGCTGCCACAGATATATTCCCTCAGAACTCTGAGCCACTTCAATACCCAGAAAGTACTTGAGAACTCCCAGATCCTTCATGTGAAAACAAACACTCAAGTAATCTTTCAAAGCAGACAAGGCAATAGAATTGTTACTCGAGATAATCAAATCATCAACGTAAATCAACACATGCAACCTTATATCACCTCATACATAGGAGAAGAGAGAGTAATCTGAGTAAGAGTTACAAAAGCCATAAGAATGCAAAGAAGAAGCAAGTTTAGCAAACCAACAACGTGGTGCTTGTTTCAGTCATACAAAGACTTATGCAAGCGACACACCTTGCCTGCTACAACATGCTCAAAACCTGGAGGAAGTTTCATGTACACTTCTTCCTGCAAATCTCAGTGCAAGAAGGCATTATGAATGTCCATCTGATGCAACTCCCAACCACGGACAACAGCCACCGCCAGAAATGCTCGAACTATAGACATCTTTGCCACTGGAGCAAAGGTATCGAAAAAATCAATCCCCTTGGCTGATGGGTACCGAAGAAGTGACGCGAGTCTTGCCTTAAACCGATGCCACAGCGTGACCATCCGATTTATATTGGATTTTTGATACCCACGGCTAGGCTACCCAATGGCTTCTTGTCAACCGGGTAGATACACGCCATGGATTCCATGTCTGTCATCCTCTAAAGCACGAATCTCAGCAGTTTCATAGCGTCACACCCAGAGCTAGGATCCTGCCATTGCTTGACGGGATAGGCCTGAGCGCTCAATCCGCTACAGGTAATCAGCTGAGGCAAGAAACCATGGGTGTGCACTGAGAAGAAAATGTAATATTCAGTAACTAAGAAAAAGGTGTGTCATAAACGGATCATGAGAGTACCTGAGGAGGCGAGGAGTAGCCAACCAGCTGATGGTAGCGGGGAGACGGTGCCGACTCGAATACCTGAATAAATATGAAGAACCCGATAATCTCGGCAAATGCTGAAGCGAGGCTGCCTCACTCGAGCGCCCTTCCCCTACTCTTACTGCTGCGCGTGCGTGTAGCGGTGCCCTATGAGGACAACTGCAGCCGGAGAAACCGAGCTGCCCTCGCGTGTGAGCGTGGAGTCCACCTCGGGGCGAAGCCCGAGTGTCGCCGGGGGTTCAACAAGGGATTCTACAGTCTCGTCATCACTGGTAACAGGGGACCCGACAGTGGATGCAACAACCTCCACCATCGTGTCTATCGGCTCATGCAAACCAAAGAATTCATGCCCAGCGCAATTTACACCACTAGACTCCGAAAGCAACACAGGAGAATCACTAATACCTGGAAACTCAGTCTCATAAAAAGTAACATCCCTYGAAACAAAATAATCATGAGTCTCCAAATCAAACAACTTCCAACCTTTCTTATCTAAAGGATAACCCACAAAAATACACTTTCGACTCCGACTAGTAAATTTATCTGTATGAGACTTTAAATCAAATGCATAACAAAGACAACCAAATACCTGTAAATGATCATATGAAGGGGGGAACCATAAAGAATCTTATACGGTGATTTAAAGTCTAAAATCCTAAAATGAGTGCGATTGATTAAATAACAAGCACTAAGCACACACTCACCCCAAAATTCAATAGGTAGGTGTCCCTAAAATATCAGTGCCCGAGCAACATTAAGAATATGACGGTGCTTTCGCTCCATCCGTCCATTCTGCTGAGGTGTACCCACATAAGAAGTCTGAAACAAAATCCCCYAAGTGGCAAAATAAGACTTCAAACTTAAAAATTCTATCCCATTATCACTACGAACCTGACAAATATCTAACCCAAACTGACGCCTCACCATAGCAACAAATTTAAGAAAAATTGAATGCACCTCAATTTTATCGGTTAATAAGACCACCCAAATAGCCCGTGAATGGTCATCTACCAAAGTAAGAAAATGCTTAGCACCACAAGATGAGGGAATATGATACGGACCCCAAAGATCACAATGAATAAGCTTAAAAACAACGAGGAGCTTTATTAAAACTATCAAAGAATACATCTTAATTAGGTTTAGCACGGTGACACGTCTCACAAGACTTATGCAAAATAGAAGAGCTACTATTAATAAAAGGTAAAGATTTCAATACAGGCTCAGACGGATGTCCCAATCTACTATGCCAAAGCTCCAACTCAGATGTCTGAACAGCTAATAAAGATGCCATCGAATCCACCTGAAGCTCACAGAAATAGAAGAGTCCACCCCTCCGTTCACCTGCTCGAATCACCATCCTCGCACTTTGGTCCTGAATAAAACACATATTGTAAGCAAAGGCAATGTCACAACAATTCTCATCAAGTAACTAAGAGATCGAAATCAAGTGACAATTCAAAAGTAGGAACATAGAGAACACTCCGCAACATCAAAGATTTAGACAATACTACATTGCTCCGTCGTGTAGAATGAATAATGCTCCCATCGGGTAAAATAATAGGACAAGCAGCATCAACAAATGGATCAACCAAACACTCAATAAAACCAGTGGCATGAACGGTAGCTCCCGTATCAAAAATCCAAGAAAGAGTAGACTTACCCATCAAACGATCAGAGGCAGAAGCAGTATCAGGATTACCAATGAGATTCATCAAGTGATGCCAGTGTTCCGGAGTCATCGAGGGAACAGCAGCTCCGGACCCTCCCTGAAGTCGAGGCGAGTTAGCTCCAGAGCTACCCTCGGAGAACACGGCATGGAGAATAGCCCCTTGCCCTCCCACGGCCTAGGCAGGCCTGCTTCCCATAGCAGTGCGGCCTTCTGAAGTAGAGGCCACAACCCCACCAGCAACTCCTAATCCTACACCCCTCCAGTCCCTTATCTCCTATCAATCCAGATACCCAAYTTTGAGAAAGCACGTGGTAACATCATGACCCTACTTTTGACAATGAGTGCAATGAAGTTTAGATGTAGCAACAAAATCACCCATCTGAAGAGTCGACTTCAAGGATAAAGCCACAAATTCATTCCCAATCGAAGAATCCTTCGATGTCCACATAGATTCTTCCTCCCTAATCTTTTGATACACTATATCCAAAGAAGGCAATGGTTCCTAAGTATTGAAGGCGGAACAAATAGAACCATATAACTYAAGATTCAGACTGCACATGAAATCGTGATACCGTTTCTCCAATCTCATATGCATCAATTGTTCTGTAATACCACCACACTCACAGGTAGGCAACAGATTCAAATTATGCAACTCGTCCCACAAAGGTTGCAATTTTCCAAAATATTCTTCAACAGACATCGAAGGTGTCTGAACACAGGTTACTAATTCATCCTTCAATTATTGTTTACGAGCAGCATGGCTTGCACTATACCTTTTTCGAAGCATCTCCCAAAGAGGAAAAACCTTCTCATAAAACGAAATCTACTTCTTGATCGAGGGATCAATGGTGTTCAACACCCATTGAACCAATAAAGTCTAAAGACAGCGCCAATCAAATAATTTTTCAGGGTTGTCAATAGGTTTGGGTTCAGTACCTTCAAGAAAAGTAATCTTTCTTCTGGGGGTAAAAGACAAACGAATGGAACGAGCCCATTCATCATAATTCGAACTGCAAAGAATGATGGGGGTAATAATGTTGCCCTGAAGATCACTGGAACTAGTATAATAAGGTCTCTATGATCAAGTCGAGGAGGATAACCACCGCCGAGACAGTTCGGTTGTCTTCGATGAATCCATTATTTTCAAGAAAAAGAAAGAAAAATAGGGTTAAGGTTTGTATTGAACCTTAGCTCTGATACCATATAGAAATATAATGATTTCTTGTATTCCTTTGTGATAGAGTTACAATTAAGTTACTTCCTATTCAAGCTATTACATATAAGGTAATTATATATAATCTATATAACAATATCTTATATACTATTAATATACTAAATATAATAATGTTTACTTCCTATCTAAGCTATCACATATATATGATCTTCCTATCCAATATTTACTTCCTATACTAAATATAATATATGATTTATATACTAAATATAATAATATCCTAATAGCCTTTGCCATAAGCCAAGCCTTAAACTTGTCAACCTCTCCCTTCTCAATGAATTTCGTACTGAGCACCCATTTTACACCTATTCTTTTTGCTCCTGCTGGTAGAGTTGTCAGCTTCCATGTCTCATTGTCTTCAATAGCTTCTATCTCCTTATTCATAGCTTCCCTACGCATTTCATAGCTTCTTCAAAAGGATCTTCAGAAGCTGTGAATATCTTAACCTCCTTCTCTTCATGCTCCTTTTTGGATAGTCCTTCCCCTAACACGTAATCTTGCATCCAAACTGGTGCACGCCTATTCCTCCCTTGAACTAGACTGTCAGTTTCTTCACTTCTCATTGTGTCTTGAGATGGACTTGTCGCTGCATTTTCGTTCTTCTCTACTGGAATTGGTTTATTTTCATCTTCTCCACACTCCAACACAACACATGGAACAAAAAATGCAAATTGACATTTTTGGATATTTTTATTAATTTCCAGATAACTATTCATAGGAAAAAAATAAAAAATGATTTAATATGTCACCTCTTATTATATTTAAACATGGGGCTAACTTAGACAATTTAACATAAATATGAATTGCATTCCCAATGACATCACAAAACACTTGGCAAGAAATTTTAATTATATATCTTATTGACATTCCTTTACCTCTAAGTAGAATAAAGGAATTTACAAGTATTATATATTCCGTGGAGACGAGGCTAAATGAATTACTTACAACTATTAGATATAATAATGCTATTCATTAAATATTCTCAATTAGAGCCGAACATTCTTAAAGTCATGTGTAGAGAAACATGGTTTGAGTTATAAGAGTTTAGATTAAATTGTGAAATTAGGTTCATTCTACTTTTAATATGTTAGAAAGTGTCATTTCTGTCAAAACCGATTAATCGAGTTCTTTATAATATTATTAACTTTGAAACTTTGGAAGATGTTATAGGATCATTTATACTTGTTGAGAATGTTTAAGATGTCACAATACTTCTTTTCTACTCTTATTACTGAACTATTATCATATAATTTCATCAATAAATGTTAATAGTATCAAACTACTTTTTGATCTAAAAGATCTGATTAATCGACTACCATCAATGGAAGGGAAATTGTGAAAAATAAATAAAATAATTATTTTGTTTTCTTTTTTCAACAAAATAAATGCCACGACAAACTTATAAGAGTATTGAGTTTAATATTTGGAAATAACTTGTAAAGACGTCTTTTATTAGAATTCATACGACATGACATTGACATTCCATTCATTAGCCACTAACCCTGACAAAAACTTTATTGAAGAGAGATAGCCTCTAAAACGGCTCTTCAGTTCCAATTCTTGTGGCCAAACTAATTCTGCTAAATAAATTTTGTTGGTCCATACTGAGGCCCCCATCAATAAAATAGAAAATAAAAAATTTGTATAAGCACGCATGGCCCAAGCAATGAGCCTGTTACTTACAAGGTCTCGCGTCTGTCTCGGGTCGATTATGAGGAGAAGTCCTAAACTTCCCTTCTATGAGCTTTGAACCAGCCCAGCACATCAATATATGCTTCAACATCACCCGGACGAAATCCAAGGATTTCGGTTCTTAAACAAACAATAAGGATTGGGTCTTGGAGCGGACGCGGGGATTGGTCCCCGCTGCTTCATTTGCAAATCCTAATAGAAATTTACTTCTATTTTTACCTAAATTAAAAATATAGTAATATAATTAAACTAATTATTTTTTATTTTTAAAAAAAAACCCCCTTTTTTTCTCATATATCCCCCTTATCCATTTAAATTAATTAATATAAAAGTCATTCAATAATTTTGATATAAGTTACTAAAATTGATCTACAAATTTAATATTATATTTATTTGTGACAAGAATTAATACATTCAAAAATTATTGTTATTTTTTAACTCTTTCTTCAATACAAGTATTTATTAACAATAAATATGTTTATTGATTAATAAGATTATTTGCATTATGCATCATAATTGAGGACATATTAGGAAATTATAATTTTAACTATTTTTTAAAAATAGAAATAAGCTTATAATTTAGGATACATAAAATGAAAGTATGTGTATCATTATGGAACAAGGAGAGTAATAGTGATCTTATAGTAAGACATTGTTCTATGAAGATTAATCAATCATATTAATTTTGATTTTTTTTAAGAGATGAAAGTGCCTCGCATATGACAGTCATTAAAAAAAATAATATGACCCTATTATTATTTGATAGCACGAAAATAAGGTAAAATATTATGAAAACAAAATCCATAAAATGTATTTTAAAACACTTATATCGTATGTTTGGTTATTTTTTGTAAAAAAAATTATTTAGAAAATATAATATAAATATTTTCATAACACATAAAATAAATGAATTACACATTAAAGGAAAAAAAAAAAGGACGTCGCCATACTTTAAGGTTCGGTCGCTGACAGATAATAAATGAGATGATTTATTAATAAGAATTAACAATGACATAATAAATCACATGGTAATAAGCAMATCCAAACAAACCCTTACAATCATATTSAGATTCATTCAAATATGGCGGGCTWGCAATAGAATCTCAAAGGCGGGCGGCATGGGAGGGCCCACATGATTTTTAAACCATTTTATTTCTTCACAAAATTCTTTGACTGTTAGGTTTGAGTTATCTTTCCATTTTTTTTAATATGTCGTTAAAAATTATTTATACAGATAAGAAAAAAAAATTTATTGGTTAAATTATAAAATTAAAAGACTAAATTATCCTTTTTTTTCCTTTTACTCCTCCTTTATACAATATGTAAATATTTCTAGAGGTTCATATAATATCAT
This sequence comes from Rhazya stricta, assembly GCA_001752375.1. Lineage (NCBI taxonomy): Eukaryota > Viridiplantae > Streptophyta > Magnoliopsida > Gentianales > Apocynaceae > Rhazya > Rhazya stricta. Next base: position 9,520 of record MEJB01000737.1, read on the forward strand.
GATTTTAGATTTTGCCTAATTTCTTTTAAAATATGCATAATTTCAAGGTTTTTTATTGAAAATAATGATAGTCAATAATTTAGTCATGGATTGAATATAATGAGGGCTAAGGATAAAATTGAAACTTTGGATAATATGTTTAGTTGGGAGCCTAGTATTTATTGACTAAGAAACTATCATTTAGCCCGATTAGACACAACAAGTTTAAATTCTGAATATCAACCCTTACAAAATATTACCTTTGGTTTCTAGAGGATAATTTCGTCATTACATGTCTTGGCTGTAATTCTTCTTCAAATATCATGTCCGTCCAAAAATGCAAGGCTGGAGTTAATAATTTTTTGTTCTCTTTAAATGTCGGAGGACTCAATAATTGACTAGTAGTTAGGATATTTTCAATGATTCTATGGATTATCTGCAGATAGGTGTGCTCCTTTCAACACTATAAAACTCATATGCATCTAGAGACTGCAGGATCAAAGATAGAGTTGATGCATGTTCTTGACAGGCAAAATGGAAAAGCAAGTGAAAATCCCAGAGATAGAATTGAACTCAGGCCACAAGATGCCCCTGGTGGGCTTCGGGACATGTGTGCCAGATCCCATTCCACCATTAGAGGAACTTGCTGCAATCTTTTTGGAAGCTATCAASGTGGGTTATCGCCACTTTGACACAGCGTCAAGCTATGGCACGGAGGAAGCCCTCGGTAAAGCTGTTGCTCRAGCAATAGAGAGTGGCTTGGTCAAGGGTCGAGAAGAGTTCTTTATCAGTTCTAAGTTGTGGTGTGAAGATGCTGACCATGATCTTATCTTGCCTGCCCTCAAGAGAACCCTTGGGTACTTACTTGTTCTTTTCTGTCAATTCTTGAGCTTAGATGTTAAAATTAAGGACTTTATTTCAAGTTCAACTCGTTTTCACAGACTTTTTACAGGAATCTGGGGCTTGATTATTTGGATCTTTATATGATTCACATGCCAGTTAGAGTGAGGAAGGGTGCTCCAATGTTTAGTTATTCAAAAGACGACTTGCTGCCTTTTGATATACAAGGGACATGGAAAGCCATGGAAGAGTGCAGCRAATTGGGTTTGTCTAAGTCTATTGGTGTAAGCAACTACACTTGTGAAAAACTCTCAAAACTGCTCGAAAATGCCACCATCCCCCCAGCAGTCAATCAGGTACATTTTCTTGAAGAAATTGTGTTATGTGTT
>MEJB01000743.1:0-31478 GCA_001752375.1 Rhazya stricta
TAGGCAAGCCTGCTCCCCACAGCAGTACGGCCTTCTGAAGTAGCGGTCACAGCCCATCAGTAGCTCCTGATCGTGCACCCCTTCGATTTCTTGTCGCCCACCAATCCGGATACCCAACCTTGAGGAAGCACGTAGTAACATCATGGCCCTGCTTCTGACAATGAGAGCAATAAAGTTTAGATGTAGCAACAAAATCACCAATCCGAGGATTCGACTTGAAGGATAAAGCCACAAATTCATTCCCAAGCGAAGAATCCTTCGACACCCGCATAGATTCTTCCTCCCTAATCTTTTGATACACCGTATCCAAAGAAGGCAATGGTTCCTGAGTATTGAAGGCGAAACGAATAGAATCATATAACTCACGATTCAGACCATACATGAAATCGTGATAGCGTTCCTCCAATCTCATATGCATCAATTGTTCCGTAATACCACCACACTCACAGGTAGGCATCGGAGTCAAATTATGCAACTCCTCCCACAAAGGTTGCAATTTCCCAAAATATTCTTCAACAGACATCGAAGGTGTCTAAACACAAGCTGCTAATTCAGCCTTGAATTGTTGTTTACAAGTAGCATGGCTTACACTATATCTTTTTCGAAGCATCTCCCAAAGAGGAAAAACCTCCTCATAAAACGAAGTCTACTTCTTGATTGAGGGATCAATGGTGTTCAACACCCATTGAACCAACAAAGCTTGAAGATACCGCGAATCAAATAATTTTTCAAGGTTGTCAATAGGTTTGGGTTCAGTACCTTCAAGAAAAGTAATCTTTCTCYTGGAGGTAAAAGACAAACGAATCGAACGAGCCCATTCATCATAATTCGAATTGCGAAGAATGATGGGGGTAATAATGTTGCCCGGAAGATCGCTGAAACTAGTATAATAAGGGTCTCTATGATCAAGTCGAGGAGGATAACCACCGCCGAAACTGCCGGAGCCGCCAGACAATTTGGTTGTCTTCGATGAATCCATTGTTTTTAAGAAAAAGAAAGAAAATAGGGTTAAGGTTTGTATTAAACCTTAGCTCTGATACCATGAAGAAATATAATGATTTCCTATATCCCCTTTGTGATAGAGTTACAAATATATATACAAAAGTTACTTCCTATTCAAGTTATCACATATAAGGTAATTATATATAATCTATATAATAATATCTTATATATGATCTATATATTAAATATAATAATATTTACTTCCTATTTAAGCTATCACATATATATGATCTTCCTATCTAATATTAACTTCCTATACTAAATATAATCATATTTCATATATGATCTATATGCTAAATATAATAATATCCTAAAAGAAACCCGTACATAGCAGGCATTGAATCTCCAATCCTTTTGGTTCGGGACTTGATTGGCTTTCAATTTTTTGCCTTCATTTTTAAGTTACAAAATACGTGTCTTCCAATTTTAAACAACAATCAATATTGCCTTAATATCTTTTGTACACTCTTCAAAACCTTATAACCGAGATTTACAGGTTGAAAATGGGCCGGAAACGGCATCAGATTTTCCYGATTGTTCCACATACATCAGTTGATGATGCATACGGGCTTGTTTAAGTGATAGGGCTGCCAGTGTTATTACTTCATATAGCCCACATTTAGTTAAGAGACAGACGAAGAAGCCATTGTTTTTTATAAGCTAGTTATTGGGTSTGAAGCAAATCTTGTTCGGCCGAAATTAGTCGAGCAAGTGGCACAGCTGTAAACAAGTAAACAGGATTCAGTGGTATCCTTATGTGTAGAGTCAAGCAAAGAAAAACATTGAACCGTTCACAATTAATGTTATCGACAATTACGTCTTGCATTTTCAAATTATCAAGTGAGGTCATTTATGGACRCGTAAATATACATACTTTAAAAAGMGTTGATAAATATTTTAAATATGCTAATTAAATTGACATTCCTAAATTAACTTATTAGCTTTCACATTGATGTGTTTCTTTTTATAATTAAGAATCCTCTTTCTTGCAGTTATTTATGACTATCCACTCCCTTTATCCTTTGTTAACCTTAAGCAACAATTTGTTGTGGTTACTTAGTGAAAAATAGCTAGTAATGGCTTAGGAAATAAGCAAACCGCGTTCCTCCTTTCTAGCAACGCTATGATGTTTCTCAATGGATAGAATTCCATGTGTAACGGCTAAAAGGTTAAACAAATGTAAGATGATTCCTCCTAACTCTACTGATCTTTACTTCATTGACTATGCCTAGTCAGCTAATGCGAGATTTTATTGTTTAGTGATACCTTGGCTTTGTTTTGTTTTTTCTTTTTATTTTTTCCCAGCGTCAACAAGTAAACAAAAAATGAAAGTATAAAAAAGAAATGATAGGTTTAATAGTCGTTTCGCCTATTCAACCTTTATTTCTTTATTCAACCCTTCCTATTTCTATATAATTTTTAATTTTTAATACTTGTGAATCCTATTGTAATCATCTGGAAATTTCCAACATAATTTCAATATTTAGTTAGTTTAAATAATATAATATATTTTTTTGACATTCTAATTTATGGTTAAAATTTATTGTCACATGTCTTCAGATACAAAATTTTTAATCTTCAATTCCTTACTGTTGTTTGTCTAGCATATTGCTGTCAAACCTAGGAAACAATAATATGATAATTTTCAGTTTTAACTTGTTTCTTAATTTTTTTCAATATTTTTATTGGTGAAAATTGAGCTCATGTTAGGACGCTGGGTATGAAAGGTTAACTTGTAGACGAAAAAGTTTATTACTAGCTAATATAGTTAATCCAAAATGTAATCGTCGGGCCAGGTTTCATCTAGTTTGTTATCCGATGTCACAGGCCCAAGTTAAGCAGTCAGTTTAATTCATACCATAAAGAGTCCAATCACAACTATTAACAAGGCAATAGCYGAAATCAAAATTTCTTTTTCGTATTATTTAGTTAATTTCTGAAAAGCACTTCAAAAACAATACTCCACTAGGATTATCCTAAATGAAGACAACTGAAAGATTTTAATTTTCTAAAAGAAAAAACACCTTCTAAATTTTTAGAATAAAAATTTTCTGAAGTTCATATACTATAAGTTTTCTTTGTTTTGCAAAAGCTTCTTAATAACAAAATTAAACAAAGAAAATGGACATAAAACTTTTGCCGATTTATTATACTGTCAAAGTTTTGTTAACCCCAAAATGCTAATGCACATAAAGAAATATATGCAACAAAACTTTGGGTAATAAAAACCAACAACCTGACACACCACTGCGGCAATAGAACTAGTAACTATTACTCCGATTGCAACCATCAGTATCAGTGAAGAATACGGCAACAGACCAAAGCCAACATTTTCGCTCATAAGATTGCCCATTACTTTGCGGAGGATAACTAATAAAGGTAAAAAAGAGGTTTAGAAGAGCGACAGAATTATCATAGTATTGTAAAATCAKAAGCATCAATAAAAGAGCAGAACCGAGCTAAGTAACAACTAGAGAGCTACATAAGTCTTGAATCTTGATATTTCAGCTGTATATTTACTTAAATTTGTTCACGTCTGGAGTAAAACTGCACTCTAYTTCATGTAGGATATCAACAACTCCGAAGCCTCCCTGCAAATAGAAAACAGAATGATGTACTCTGAGACAAAAGCGCCGACGCTAGAACTTCATCATTGACTGATTTTTTGAATTTTTGACAGAATGATTTAAAGAGAATTATGGTACAGTAATTGAGCTCCATATATAGGTCACACAGGCAGAAATTGATAAAATCTTATTGATATACCTAATAAGAACTAGATTCCTGGTCAGCATCATCTTGGACCTCTGAAGAAGATTTCTCAGATTCTGCAGGCATATGCGAACCATTCTGCAACAGAAGTTTTTGAAGAAGGATGCAAAATAATTGACAAAGAAAACTAGAGAGAATATAAGAACAGAAACCAGAGCATTGCATAGAACGAAATCTAGAAAGAGTTGAAAGGGGCAGTACCTGATTTTTGTTGAATGCTTCCTTTGCTTTCTCATACTCGGCCTTCTTCATGGCAGCCTTTGCAACATGCGGTGCTTTCTCCTAGCACATAAGCAAATTCCAAGGCGCAAAAGTATTCAAGAAGTGAAATTGGAATCTGAAACTGACCAAAAGCAAGGACAGAGACAAGACATTTTGTGACTTGGTTTTGAATAAAACCAGAAGATCTTACAGATTCAGACATAGACTTCCATTTCTCACCACCAGCTTTGGTAACCTGAACATTAAATTAAAAGGTGAATTTATATTCGCAGTAATTAGGAACTCAAAACTCTATTACTATCAAATGCTACATGAGCTTTTCAGTTTTTTCAAACTCAATGAACACAGAGTAGTAGTAAACTTTAGTTATGATAGTCTTTCACTTAACGGAGAAAGTATTTAGATAAAAAAAACCATAGCAATTACAAAGMGAATATGGAATATTACCATTGCAACAGACTTGTTATCTGGAAAGTTCTCCTTGTAGGACTGCCTGAAATCTTCCCTGACATAAGCAATGAAATGAAAATTAAAAAAGGAAAATTTTGGAACTGAAACTTCATGTAACGCAAAAATAGTGGACAGGACTAAAAAAACTGAGTTATTATAGAAATGCCTCACATAAAAACAAAGAATGCAGARGGAGGACGCTTTGGAGCGCCTGGATTCTTCTTGCTTCTGGCCTCTTTCTTAGAAGACTTTGCATCAGTCTTGCGTTTCATCATAGAACTTGCAACATTGCTAACAAGCGAACAAAAGAGAGAGCAAATTAAAAAAAGCAAAATAAAAAGCTTAGAAGGTCGAGAAAGAGAAATCAGCAGCCGCAATTTCGGATTCAATTTCCTTAATACAACACAATTGCTCTATAATATCCGAAACAAGGGGAAGAAACAGCTAAGAACAAATGCAAGTAGATGAAACTGATTACAGAGGATCGCATGCTGCAAACCGAAGATGCTTCGGTCACTAGACTTTGACGAATATGGAAGCAAAACCTTTCGGTAAAAAGAGTTCAAAATGCAACAGAGAGAAGCAAACAGTACAGCTTCATATACTCTAAGCAACTATTTAGATCGTAGGACTAGGAACACATAATGAGATAGCGGATCAAATATGCTTCGAGATTCATACGGAACGCAGAGTGAAAAACACGATAACATTGATTTAGAAGAAGTTCGCGGAAGGAAACGCAGTTGCTCAATGAAATAACCAAAACAAATGTAGAAACAGCGAAGAAACAAAAGCAAAGTAGATGAAACTGCTTGCGACAGGCGCTACCCAAAATTGAGTCGATCGATACATGTAAGTACGGACSCAAAATCACCGGTAAACGTTACTAAGAATGCAACAGAGAAAAGCAAACATCACAGATTTGCGTGATCCAAGCGAGTTTCAGATCATAAGCATAGAATGAACATATATGCTTCGAAATCATACAAAACGAAGAGACGAAATCACGATAAGCTACAATTGAACGAAAACTTCAACAAACAACAGAAAAACCAACAAATAAACACAAAAAAGTCCATTTAGAGAAGATATTAAGATTACGGATCAGAAGCGAGCTTCTTCTGAGAAACAACAGCGGTAYTCCTAGGAGCTTTCATGSCTGTTACAACTTTTTGATTCTACTACGWCAGAGAAACTCTGGATTTCTTAGAGGAAACCCAAAGTTTCTAGATAGAGAGAGGGAGAGAGGRAGAAACTGAAAACGTGGAGTGAGTAGTGGAGTTATGGAGAAGGGGTTAAAGTCTTCTATAGGAGGAGAAGGAAGCTGAAAATATTTGAAATTAAATTTAATTACAAACCGAGATAAAGTGGAAGAAAAAGCTTTGTTTCTGTTTTGGCGGGAGTATGTGATGGAAGAACCAATATCGACAGTATGTCCACTCGCTCCCTAAAGAGCCTTGTGGGAGCCTTGTGGGTGGATTGCGTAAGCTTGGATCAAAACTTCAACGAAAGGATGCCTACCCAGGATTCAATACTAGTATTGTTAAATTTATTTTTGTCATTTTAAAAATTTTCTTTCTAGCTTCTCTAACTCTATTTCTTCTCCAAATTTCTATTTAAAAAATCAATCTCACCTAATCTAAAGCATATTTGCAACCGGAGCAACTTGGTAGAGACAGTTCGGTATTTAGTAAAGTGGATTAGTAAATTAAAAGTCAAGTTTGAATTGCATATCAACCTTATATGGTGATAGTTAATAATTATATAGTACTTACTTGAATGAATAATGGATAGAATATCATTCACTCAACAATAACTAAACATAAAATATGCTAATTGAAAGCAGATTTTATGAATAGGACAACACAAATGATTAAAACGAATAAGTTGTGAATATGAATTCGCAGAATTGTCTCTTACAAATAAATTTCTTAGGAGCTGAGTAAGAAAAGTGATTCTTGTAAGGTATCTCTCATTCCAATTCCACTGAAACCATAGTGTTGGCCACACCTGCCTTCTCAAAAGTTAACCTGGAATCATAATCTAWACTCCTCGAAGACCCAGGAATGGCAAGCATCAACCTAAAGGGTCGTTTCTTAGCTGCATCATCAAGCTCAGAAAAGCAGAATGACCATAGCAACAGAATTGGATCAGAGAGCAGAAAACTCCTCTGAACCCTCCTTCCATTAGGTGGAAGACGCACTCCAACTCTACAAAGGAGACTCCGGTCACCCTTTGGTTCCTCAGACAGTGCTGGATATTGATCAGGCACCTTAGTCTTGCTAGCTTCGTCTGCAACTTCCATGGAACTGGCCAATTCTGGTTCCATATCCTCGTCTTCTTCGTGTTTTCGCTTTTGAGTATAATTCTTGTTTGATCGGCTAGCATGTTGATCTTGYGTACTACGTTCAATGAATGGTAAGAGTTTCTCAACCAAATCTTCAGGTTTAATCATACCGGTGCATGACCACATCTTTTGACCAGTAAGCGGGTCAATTACCATTATAACTGGTAAAGAATCCAATCTGTAATAGCTGGAAACCCTTTTTSCTCCCAACCCCCTATCATAATCCACCTGCCAGAAGATGAAATAGCTCTTCACAACTTGAGCAACGATATCGTCAGCCCACGTATCACGATTTAGCATATGTGAGGCGAATTCTGTTGTAGATTGCATATTCACCAGCAGCCATCTGTTTTGCGTTCTTGCAAACTCTTTCGCCTTCTCAAAGCTTCCATTGAAAATCAAAGCAAAAGGGGGACTGTACAAAGAAGAAAGACCATCATCCGCTGATCCCCAATCATTAACAGGCCTCTCAATCTCGTTTTCTTCCTGGGACTCATGTAGAACCTCCCTGTTTGCGGGTAAATCTAACTCCCATCCCGCCTCTCCGTCAGACATCGCATTATCTCCAAGTTTTTGCCCAAAGGTCCCTCCACCGGTTGCAAAGAAAAGTTGGATTGCATCCTCAAGGTTCCATCTTGAGGCCTGGAGGAATTGACGAGCAGTATCGATTGTTTCGTTGCCGGCGATCTCAAGGAAGGCAGAGATCAAACTCTGCTGATTTGCACGCGATTGGACTCCGGCCATCTTCTCTGATTCTTTCTAGTGAAATTTTTCTAACTTGTTGGCTAGAAAGGCAGGCTTATTTATTGATTCTTGAGGAGCTTTTCTAGTCTTAGTAGGATTCTGATTCCTTGATGGAATAGAAGTTTCCCCTAATCAACAACAAACAATCTTTAATATAAATTTATTTGATCGATACTCTTGATCCGAATCAATCTAATCCGCTTTGTATATTGCCCTTTTTTTTTAATAAGGTCTTTTTTTTTTTTTAGGGGATGTCATTGAATTCTAGGCTAAAGGGAAGGTTTAGTTTGTTTCTTTCACCATGACGTAAACCTAAGGAAATTTATAGGATTTTTTTTTTCATGTTAATTACGTTAAAACATCAATAATAACATATGTCACAAAGCATTATTATCGAAGAATACAATATCGCCTTTAATTCAGAATACTTTTATCTTTTATTTAAAAAAATACTTTTATCATTTTCTTTTACTAATAGAATATAAAGGGCATTAAGCRTTCAATCCTCTCCTGAGACGAGTAAATAATTTTATTTTTTGGGTTAAGTCACATGATATCCTCACATCATTAAGATKAGTACAAGTTCAGTTAAGATCACCTTCATAGAGTTTTGAATTTTATTTGGAGAAAGATCAGACTTAAAAAACTCTTTCAAGATAATGATATAAATARAAACGAATATAAGACCTTATTTTGATCTAATAATTTATTTACCAAATTGTCCCTTATTGTTTGATTTATAATACTCTCATAGATCTTATACTATGGAATAAACATCCGATCACAATATCAACCTCTATTTTGACTAAATTTAGTATTTCTATTTGATCATGTTTGAGAAGTCTAATTTGTATGATATGTTTGGAAAAACGAATGTGAGCAAAGAAAAGATTATAATACGTCATATAATCATAATATATAATTTGAGATGTTAAACGCCAATAAAATAATTAACAAAATGTAACCTTTTCCCTAATTTGTCTTAATTGTGGATGCCACTCATGTGCTTTGTGCTTGATGGCTTTGAAATGAGCTTTTGTATCTAATCCTTTATAAGGGGCTCTTGCTTGTCTGCCCATTTGTCTATTCTCTTCTGAGTTGTTTCCACCTGCATATGAGAAGACAGAGCACAACATGAAACCCTATTTTGCTTCTCCAATTATAAATATATAACAAATAATACAGTTTCTCTTTTCCCAATACACCTACCAAGTAAGGATAGAATCAGAAATTTCTAGTARGGAAGTACATGGTAGAATAATATATATTTAAAAAATTTTCAAAAAAAGGAACTTGGGTCAAAAGATAATATTTTAAAGGTTTCTCTTCTAAAAAGTTTTATTTTTTCAAATTCAAATAAATCAATTTAAAAAATTTCGAGGGAGAAGCAGAAAAGCCCAATATGTTTTAGCTAGTAAAACGCAGTTATAACCTATTTTTTTAATGAAAAAATAAAACATAAAGGCACTCTTTCTCGTACATGGTCGACAATTATCTTATTATTTCAAATGAGTCTTTTTGTTTGTTTGAGTTTCTTGATATTTGAAGCTTTTGGCTTCGATAATTTTGAATTTAAATCAAACAGATCAATAAATGAAGTAATTTTTCTTAATATTTTTTTCCTCAATTCCCAAAATTCAATTGAAAGTAAAAGACCTCTTACCTCCTTTACCCAGTCCGTTCGAATTGTGACCCAGAGCAAAATAATCGTYTGCATCACTGTGCCACCTATCATCCCTGACCAAATTCCCTACATTCACAAGAAAATATTTAATTTGTCCTTTTATACATCAATAGCCATCTACTTCTACATATTTTTCCTGTTTACAGGGAGCTATTTCCTGTTTAAAAAACTGAAAAAAAATAATATTGTTGAAAAACTAAAAATAATATATCAATTTTTGAGTACCTTGGCACCCAAATTGAAGTAGAATCCAAGGAGAGCGCCTAATGGGATCCCAACAAAATAGTAACAACCAACGTTGACGTACGCCACAAATGTTTGCCATCCGCACCCCACAGCCACGCCTTCGTATTTTTAAAGGCACACACAGTTTTACCAAAAAATATATAAACCGAACTCGCAATTGACTTATGAAATGGAAATTACCTGAGAGAACAGGTTGGACACCATTGAGAGCAAGGGTGAGAGCAAGAAGTGGAGTAAGATCAGAGACAGCTTCAGCCACAACTTCACCTCCCGTGAAGGCATAGCTAATCACATGGCGCAATGAGAGGATGATAATGGCAGCAATCAYTGAAATGATGAAGGAGAGTGAATTCACCACTATCACAGAAAATGCTGCTGATTTTGGATGTCCTGCTCCTAGCTCATTGCTCACTCTCACACTGTTCGTCCATCATTCCAAATACCAAATCAAAATGTTTAATTTAATAGCTGACAAAGAAATATAAAGGATATGGAGGTGGTGATAAGCTTTGGCCAGAATGATTTTGGCTTCATCGTCATTCCTTAAATGCCCAGAACATTCAAATACTGACCTTGCGGCTGCGTTGAATCCAACTGCTATCATGAACACCCATCCAGAAATCGTTGTGCTGAAAGAAATCCACCACACTTGCTTTAGGTCAAGAATTCCAGTACAGACAAGAAAACACCATGTGGAAAGCAGCAGTCAAAAGGTTCCGGACGCACTTTATTATTAGTTTACGGAGAGCATCTCATTGTTTGCAATAAGAAATACTACAAATGACAAAAGAAAGTAAATAATGGACGTGCATGAGACACCAGCAAAGAACCTCCAAAAAGATTTCTACCATATGGTTTCTTATCCACACACAATTCACGATCAAGAATGAGATCAAGATTCATTATTTCCGAATGGTCCAAATAAGCAAATACACTTCTATTGAAAGATTATAAAATATTCTTATCACTAGACACATATATTTATATATCGATGACTTCTAATTAACTAAATTATTATAAAACATTTAAATTATAGATATACAAAAAAATTTAAACGATTGTAATTTATCCAAAAAAATATTTTGTACAGTTTTTCCTTCAAAAAAGTTAAACAATGATCAAGTATAAGAAAGTGAACACTAGACCGGCTTAATGATTACTAGTTTGCTTCTAATTACTACCATAGAATATGCTGAAAATGCCAATCTCCACCTAACTTCACTGTGAAAGCTTTCTTTCTCAGCCGCGAACTTTGTCTTCCTATACTTTATAAACCCCTCAATTTGCCAAGATTGACAAATCAAGCACGACATCCGAATYGGTAAACCCGGAGTGATTTGACAGGTTAGAAATCAAATCAAACCTTCATAGTTGTGTACAAGAGGTTAAAGTAMACTATCTACGTTTCTTGTGATGTTGTAAGAATTTAGAAGGAATGATATCATTGTAAGAATCTAGGAAGTAGACGTTCTGTTCATGTAATGTTCTAAAAGAATGAAGAAAAACTTACCAAATGGATAAAGCATCCAAGGCCAATTCAGGATTAGGGAGCAATCCAGCAAGCAAAACAAGAATCTGAAAATACCAGGTCTCCAGACAAAGCATGACGGCAGAGGCTGCTGATAATTTGAAGAATCCCCAAAGACCAGAGAATGCCTGCAGGCTGAAACCACTCCATGTCTTCTTGCATTTGTCACTCTTAACAATGTAAACAAATTGGGCTATCACGATTATCCACCAAGAAAAGCTCAAAACCAGTGAGGCACCCAGTAAACCAAGGCCAATCTTGTATACAGCAAGCCAACTTAATAAAAGATGTAGAATTAATGTGGCTGCTGATATGTATGCACTTGGTGCTACTATGCTTTGTGCTTGCAAAAACTTTTGTATGGGGAAGTTCACAGCGTAGGCAAATATTTGAGGGATTAGGCCATAGACAAATAAAGCTGCTGCAGAAGCTATTTGTGGTGATTGGCCAAGAAATATGAGGATTGGCTTGCAAAATACATAGATCACAGCAAGGAGAAGGCCGGTCAGAGTTAAGAGTACTGTTGATCTTTGAAGATATATGCCTAACATATCAAACTTCTGTGCTCCAAATGCTTGTCCGCATAGAGTTTCAACTGCACTACCCATGCCCAGCTGTTGATAACATGTAAAAGAAAGGTTCAGTACGTACAAGCATATTCTGTACTCCCCAAACTCTAACCGTACGCGGCCTAGTAGCACTCAGAAAACTAATTTGACATTCCTTCATGATTTTGAATTTTCAATGGCAAAGACAGAAGCCGAGAGAAACAGAAGAGAGGGATTAAAAGTAAGACATACGTACCATGAGACCATATGCGAAAATCTGGATTCCGGTGTTCCCAAGGGAAGCAGCAGCAAGTTCAAGATTACCAAGATGGCCGGAGAAGATCTGCGTGGACATGGACATGAGATAATTGACCATGTAAACTGCTACAGCAGGGGCTGCCAAGAAAAACAGAAGCTTCAGCTCTACCCATGTGGCCAGACGAAGACGCTGCAACAATGGCTGCTCTGCGTTGGACAAAATTTCCTCCAAATCACTGTTTGATTCAGTAAAATTTTCGGAGAGTTGGGGTGAAATTGCTGTTGCATTTCTGCTTTGCAGCAAAGGTTGATTCAAATCAGCCATTGAAGAGCCTTGGTAAGCCCCTTGGCAATCTAAGGGCAGGTACGAGGAACAAAAATATCTTTCAACTACACACGGGGACTTGATAGATACACTTATATATATATATATATATATATATCTCTTTTTGCATATGATGAAGATTCCAATGGTCTAAAAAACATGGCTAGGGTGACTGCACTTATAAGGTTAAAGAAATTCATAAGCATGTGCCTATGTGGAATGGTCTCYATATGGGGATGGACAGCATGCTGCTATATTAGGATATTCCTTTCCTATCTTGCTTCTGGGGATTTCGATATTTCTTAATTTTGGGTGATAAATTTAGGTAATAAATGGTGCAGCAATGAATAGACTTGATGTAAGTAATGACATCATTTTATTTGGGCGTAAGTGTGTATTAGTGTAYTAGTAGATTGGTCAATCTAGTCTAGTATGACCAAGTCTAAGCCTGGCCCAATCTACATCTAGGAGCCACGGCCCCAAGCTCGACCAAATATAAGGATTATTTCTTACAGGGATCATGCTATTGAAGTTAACAGTGGAATTTACATGCTAAAATCTAATGAATAGTTAAATTTAGGTGGAGTTTTTAATAGTTAACCTAATAAAACTTTGACTATTATCATTTTCCCTTATTCTTTTAAATTTATAAATTTAGTAATTGCAATTAATCGAACATAAATAACTACATAAATATAATTAATATTGATATATTTTGTATTATGTTTATTGATTATTATAAAGAAAATATGTCCATGTGCAACGTATTTTCAAAATAATATTTGAATAAAAACGATAATTATCGAGCAGAAAATATATTATATGAAAGGATATAATTAATTTTGCGTGATTAATAAGAATTATTAAATTCACATGCCTGAGCATATTCAAAATTTTATTTGGACACAATCTCAAAATCTTTTCTTCCCTTTTTGCTAGAAGTTCTACAAGTGGAGCTCGCAATTTTTTGAAAAGAAAGTTTTAAGTTATTATTAAAAAGCTTCAGATCTTTTATTATATTTTTCATCTACACTCTATAACTGATATTGAAGGGATTAAGAATATAAACATGATTATATATATGTCGTGCTTTATTTGATTTAAAGAATATATAGCAGATATGTATTAAGAAAGTATATTAGAAGATTTCTAATATTTTCAAACCGTACCACATTTGAGCCTAAAAAGTATAGTAGTAGATACATTGGTTAACTATTTTCTCAATTAAAAAAACAAAAATTTGCAAAATGAATAATGTCTTTGTCCCCATCTATTTTTTCTTTTTCCTCTTTCCTAAGACTATATTGATTCTTTCTTTTAGACTGTAATGCAAAACCAAACGCAAATGTAAACATAATAACGTGATGAGCCAAGATCATTCCCTTGAGAATTGAAATTATTAAGTATCAAAATTAATCTAGTATTAATTTTATTTGAATTAATAAATTGAAAATATTATTAGAGAGAAATAGATTAACATAACTGTTGAAACCATAAGATAGGCAACAAAAAATGGCTAAACAAAGGAAGATAGAGCAGCTAATTGATTCTTAAAACAAGCAAACCCCCACTAGCTTTCTATCAGCTTGGGAACAATCGACTATAACCAAGGGGAGTTAAGATCAGCAGGCGCATTAAATTACTAAGATGCCCGTCGACCGGCACGAAGCAAGTCAAAGAAGATAGTCGATCAAGCAGTGGATAAGGGTCAGAGTCACCTAACTGAAATTCTAGACCAGGATCAGAGTAAAACGAAGATTCAGGATGTGGGTAGTGGGAGTGTAACGATGAAACAAGGAAGTGGACTCCGGCTTACTTTGCTTGCAAGCAAAAAGCCCCATCTTGACCAAGTATAAAAGAGAACGAATGAAGAACAAGAGGATGCCGATTCAAATCACATCTTTATTAATTATTTCAATCACGTCTTTCTATTATGTTATTACAGTTTGCTTAGCATAACTTAATGCATTTTTTTAAAGCTTTCTCTAGTTAATTTTATGCTGCTTTCGTAGTTGACCTGTTTACCATCTTTCTAAGTTTAAATGTCAAGCAATTAATCTTTTTACAGCTTTCTTGAACTAATCTAATACTGTTTACCTTAACTAATGTTACGTTGCTTTCATTAGCTAATTTTACAACTTCCCTTAGTTTGTTTATCAACTTCACATGTTTTACCTAGTTTATTAGTCAATTTACGGCTTTATGTGTTAGCTTTCATACTATTTTCTCATAGTATACTTAAGCAAATTCAATACTTATTAGCTTGCTTTTAATATTTATTTCGATTAACATATTGTCTCCGTTTTGCTTTAGCTTACAACGAATTTTCCTGCAGTCGTCACTTGTTTTGCATGCATATCGCCTATATTGACTTTCCCTTGCCCTTGGTGGAGATCTTTACCCGTTTCTATACTTCACTTTCTTAGTCTCCATCAAAATTTGTTTAGCCAATTGATGTATATACTTTGCTGAGATCTTTCTTAAATTAATTCCAGAATCCATTCTTTAATCAAAGAGGTTGCTACGGATTTGTGAAGCTGATCAATTGTCATTTAGTCAGAACACATACCTTGTTGTATTGAAGATTAGAATTGCTACAATCCGATCAGCTGATAGCAAGCCCACATCTAGCATACTTTGACGGTTGACTAGCCTGCAAAATTAGCCTTTATCAATTACCCACTTCTGAACACCAAAAATAACACTTTCAAAATTAACTAAAGAAAAATAATAAATAATTAAAATTCTAGAGTTTTCGATTTATCAAGATTTGTCCCACTTGAATCACTTAATTCAACTAATTAATGTCTTATATTGCTAGCGAATTTCACTTGACCGATTATCAGTCTTTTTTAAGCATTAATAATATATTCCAATAAACAAGCTAAGACCATCTATGTAGTTAGTGGCGGAGCCACCTTAGGGCTTGAGCTATTAAAACAGGCCTATCGGGCTTCGGACAAGCCTAGGTGGGGCGATGGCGAGCCAGCCCACCAAAAAACACTCAACCCAATTCAATTTCAAAAGGGAGTTGTGGGTTAGGTGGGTCAACCCACACAAAATATTTAAAACACAATTAATATTTAAAAAATCCATAAAAACTCATAAAAAGTCCACGCAAATTCCTAAACACCAATATTTTTTTAATAATAAGTATAATCTATCATATCATAATCCATTTAAATAAATATAGTTAAAGTATCACCGTACAATAGTCCATATATCATTCATTACATTTAATTAAATTGTTCAATAAAATTAATAAATGTTGTTTAAAGTTCATCAATAATTAATATATTATTAATATTAAACTTTGTATGACAAAGTTATTGTAGAGAGCTTCCAGTGGCGAGATATCATTTTTGCTCGATTATTGAATCACCTCATTTGTACTGGAGAAACAAGTCAAACGGCTCAACTTATTTTATTTCTAGGCAGATGTCCATGTAAATCACTAATTGTTCTTAGCATCAGTAAAGATCCAGACTCGAATGAGAAATTAATGCAGGTCACAAAGGAAGGCCATTCTTAGTTTTTGTTTGCTAAACTATTYAGTTGACTTTTTGTCCCATGTGGCTTCTTATTATTGGTTGGACATGCAATCCCAGGTTATGTTAAAGGAAAAAGCAATGAAGGTAAAAAAAGAAAGGTCATTCGCTAAGTTTTGTTGAAAATTAATGCTAGAAGGACAAAATACCTAGTATTAAGGATAATCTTTTAATTCTTTTGTTACGTTGAGCAATTTGAAGTGTTGCCTTTAGTAAATATTAATTTTTTTCTTTTAATGTGTTCTATATTTGATAGATTTGGCTAAGGCCAAATATTCAAACTTATGAAACTAAAAATAAGCTCAAAGTAAAATCTTTCCATAATATCCTAAATCGTAAATGACAGTATTCGACACAAAGATGCATATCCATATAAAAATATATTTTTATTAATGTTTACATCTCCAAACCCTTACATATAGCTGGATTCACAGTGAACTTTTAGAATATACAATCACAATAGTTCTTCTGCAATATAGCTGAATTTTTTCTTTGTAACTTTGATTGAGTTTTGGCAAGAAAAATTGTGAAACTTGCCTTCATTGTGAATGATACTTAGTGAAAAGTAACAAACAAGAAAAGGTTGAAAGGGCTCCTATATAAGTGAGTGAACTGAGCATCCATTGTGGTATTAACATTGCTGCCGTCATTTTTTACCCGAATGAGGTTGCACTTGATGTGGGTCTAAGTACATTGGGAGTTCAACATGTAATCTTCTATGTTAATGCCACAAAGGATTCTAAGTTCACTCAGCTTATTTAGGATCCCCTTCAATCTTTTCTTGTATGTTACTTTTCTCTTACCATCATTCACAATGAAGGCAACTTTCAAATTTTGTCTTGCCATAACTCAATCAAAGTTACAAAGAAAAAATTCACCTATATTGCAAAGGAACTCTTGCGATTGTGTATTCTAAAAGTTCACTGTCAATCCAGCTACATATAAGGGTTTGGAAACATAAACATTAATAGAAAAAATATTTTTATCTAATGCACTCTGTGTGGGACAGTAACACTTATAGATTTTGGAGATTATGCAAGATTTTATTTTGAGTTTATCTTTAGTTTCACTGGTTTGAATGTTTGGCCTTAGCTAAATCTGTGAAAAATAGAACACATTAAAAGAAAAAAAATAATGTTTACTAAATGCAACATTTCAAATTGCTCAACATAATAGAAGTAAAAACTCATCCTTAATACCAGGTATATTATCCTTTTAGCTTCGATTTCCAACAAAACTCAGCGATTGGCTTCCTCTTTTGACCTTCATTGCTTTTGGCTTTAAGAAAACAATGGGATTGAATGTCCAACCAATAAATCAACTGAATAGTTTAGCAACAAACATAGAAGTTCAAATTGGTATCTATCATATACTGATTTGGCTCATTTAGTTTCACATTGGTTCTTATTAGTGGGTTGAATATAACTTGTTGGTTTCCAACACGTTAAGCTCTCCGAACCATAAAACTTCTCCGTGGACAATTATGGTTTATGGATTTGAACTTGCTAGTAGCTAACGCACATTTCGTTATAATCTTCTATCAGCTTTTAATGCAATCTTATATTACAAATGATTTCTTATAATTTAGTAAACACTGATAATGCAATGTGAGATTGAGTCGCTATTGCATCAAGGTTAGAAATAGTAAGTTGTAAGAGAAAGGCATCAGCTAAAAAGCAAAACTAGATGAATTAATATCCCCTTAATACCCCTATCAATTATTCTTTTTCCTAGCCAAATCGCTTATCCTGGTCGTGATGAACTAAACTTTTCAACACAACGAGGCCGGAGTTCCTACCACCGGCCTCTTTTTTTCGGAATGTCAAATTGCTTAGCCGTTTGATCGGAATGTCAAATTTGTAGCAACCTCTTTTTTTTACGTAGGATCCTTGAGTTAGCTTAAATAAGTCCTCGAAAATGTATGCAGGTAAATAGGCTAACATAATGTAGTTAAGTTTTTGGGTATTGGCTAAGAATATGATCGGATGATAAACGGATGCAAACTAAAATGAGCATAAAAAATTGAATAAAGCAGATTAAGCTACTATGAGATACCATGCGGCTAGTAGAAACGGCTAAAGAGATTCACAGACAATTAAGCAAATACCAACAGACTAATTTAAATATAGCTAAAGCTGAGAGACTCGGTGGAACTGACAAAAGAAAGTTTTGAAACTGATTTCAGAAGCTTTGTAATTACCTAAGTTTAACTGAAACAAATTTTTCTTGTGGGTGAGCAGATCAATAAACTTTAAGCAATGAGCATGAACCAATTCTCTACCAGTTTTGACAGTAAGCACGGGGCCACTCTACTATGCTTGTGTAAATAGGTGCTCTGCTCAGCCTCCTCCAGGCTGGTGCCCAATTACCACTACTATTTGGCTCTGGTAATGAACAATTGATCCTTCTTTTGGCTTCCCTTGTTTTGTCTCTACTTTACCRAAGCTTAGTTCGGCTAACTGAGGCTTTATCTAGTGGTGAGAATGCTGGCAATGTGGCTGCCCCCTTCCGGGTTCTACAGCTGTGGATGTACTAGTATATTTCAAAATTTAGGATTAGCCATCTAATGATTGAGGTTCCAAAGGTAGGTCRTGAGGCTACAGGCTATTGTTTGCGTGAGGCACCTGTTAACTAGGTTGCCTCCAGGTGAACTTCAAGCTCTTTTACTCTAGGAGGTATATAACCGATAAGTCATCCCCCTATTGCCAAAGGGATGAGGGCATAGACTGGCTAAGGTTGCGGTTCGATAGGTCAAGTTATGCTGAGGTCAAGGTGATCTGGGCTAGCCTACTAACTTCCCAGCTTTTGCTAAATGGTGTCAAGCTAATAGCTTGCTATTCCACACATCAGCTGAGTTGTACTACTCTCATTATTGTACTAGGCAGTTTAGCTTRATAACAGAYATTCCAACAGACCCTTAGCTCAACACTCCCTTTTGTGACACCCCCACATCAGAAACTACCATAATCCGGGAATATTACCAACTTAATTCTCATATATTTAAAATTTCAATGGAAGCTTTTGATAATGAAGAAATAAAAGTTAAACTTTCAACAAGTTCATAAATAAATAAAAAAATTTTAATGAACAGAAGGACTCTTGGGTATCAAAGCCTGCTCCCAAATGGTCTCTACGCACCATCTAGTAAATCATCGCCTGAACGTAAAATAAGGAAATATGGGGTGAGCTACTAAGCTCAGTAAGCAAATTCTATGCATGAATGTATGAATAATGCCCTACATGTCATAAGTTATAAAATTTTACTTTCTCAATAAAAGCTTTCTAAAACATTTCCATTTCATAAACCTTCTCATAAAAACTTTCTTTTCAAAATATAAGAACTTTTCAAATATTTCCATTCCTTTAAAGTCGTGAGTACACTTGGTATAATGCCCAGCCATTGAGCTCTGCAATGGGCCATTATTCTTTGGAACTTGATCACATTTTCTACCAGTAGAAYCGCAAAGCAGTTAACATTACTTAATCTTTTCCTGAACATCACCTCATAAGAGGTGAACATTACATAATTTTTCACCCTACAAGAGGGTTAGGTCGGGTGCGCTGRTCCCCATGCCCCATTTCCTACTCACATCTTTCATGGCTTTGGCTTTACACCCCCTTTTCAAAAATCTTAATATTTTCCTGAACATGATACATTTATAAAATTCATTCCCTTTCAAAATTTATTTCCTAAACCATTCACTTTCTAGATGTATGAATGACTCATACCAGGAATGATGTAGAATACTATAACTACATGCACATAACATGAAATGCATACAACTGTATTTAATATATCATTTACGTTAATAACGGTACAAGTTATGAAACACGTGAAAACATTCCACACAATCAACACATTTCATAACACAATCTCATACAGCCACCACATAACACACAATGAAAGAGGTAGACAAGTATGGGGATTTACTTGCATAGAATCTCGTATACAACACATTCAATTTACCTAAAGGAATTTTGATACATCAACACATATGTGTTAATGAAATGCAAGAATTTACTTACATATAGTCTTTAGTAAATTTGTTTACTTTCGCTAGCGGGGTGCCTTGGTTGTCCACAACGTTAATGTGCCATAGTATCCTAATATTATTATACAAAGAATATTTATCTGAAACTTGTTTAACCAAACACATTCATTTAACACAGGTGTTTACCGTTAATACCTTCATCGTTTTTCCTATGGTGACCTTAACCAATAATTTCTCAAGATGAATTTTCATATCAATAAAAATCGAAATACTAATAGTACAATTTAATTTCATGATTCCTAATTTGTTCTTAAAATAACAATAATAATCATAATCACAATATACATTATTTTATCATACAACCGTAAATTTCATCCTAAATTATATTTCAACATATTTCTAAAATTATATCCTCCTTTTACTTAATCATACTAACTTAAATTTTAATTAAACATATTYCATATTTTATTTCTTAATTATTATTACATAATTTTACAAAACCTAGGCCATTCGATTAATTTAAATAAAGAAACTAAGGATTTACCTCGAATCCCGAACCTTAGGTGTGGCTTGGGATTCGGTGAAACTAACAAAAGAAAGTTTTGAAACTGATTTCAAAAGCTCTGTAATTACCTAAGTTTAACCGAAACAAACTTGTCTTGTGGGTAAGCAGATCAATAAACTTTAAGCAGTGAGCACGAGCCAATTCTCCACCATTTCTGACAATAAGCACGGGGCCACTCTACTATGCTTGTGTAAATAGGTGCTCTGCTCAGCCTCCTCCAGGCTGGTTCCCAATTACCAGGCTCTGCTAATGAACAATCGATCCCTTCTTTTGACTTTCCTTGTTCTGTCTCTATTTTACCGAAGCTTGGGTCAGCTAACTGAGGCTTTAGCTAGTGGTGAGGATGTTGGCAATGTGGCTGCCCCCTTCCGAGTTCTACAGCTGTGGATGTACCAGTATATTTCAAGGTTTAGATTTAGCCATCTAATGATTAAGGTTCCAGAGGTAGGCCATCTAAATATGGAGTTAAGCATAAGGTTGCTATAGCATACCGTCCACAAACCAACAGACAAGCTAAAGTGTCCAATAGAGAAATTAAGAGGATATTGGAGAAAATGGTAAGTCCAAACATAAGGTATTGGTCTCCAAGACTGAACGATGCATTATAGGCTTACCGAWACACATTCAAGACATYATTAGGAATGATTTTGTATCAACTTGTCTATGGTAAAGCATGCCACTTCCCACTAGAAATGGAGCAGAAGGTGTTTTGGGCAATCAAGATCYTGAATTTTGATCTTAAAGCCACAGGATAAAGGAGGATCTTACAACTCATTGAGCTGAAAGAAATCAAAGACACAACATATGAGAACTCAATGATGTACAAGRAAAGAGWTAAGAAGTGGCATGAAAAAAGAATTCAAGAAAGGGAATTTCAACCAAGACAAAATTGTTGTTGTACAATTCAATATTAACCATCTTTCCAGGTAAATTTAAATCCAAACRGATTAGACTATTTAGAACCACTAAGGTGTTTGCTAATGGTGCAGTTGAACTTCAAGATGGAAGGGATAGACAAACAATCATAGCAAATGGTCRTAGAATTAAATACTATTGGGGAAACAATGTTGAACAAGGAAACACTCCTCCCCTTAATGAGTGAAAGATGGTACAACAAAGTCTGGTTGAGAACCGTAAATCAAGCACTACTAAGAGGTAACCCACTTTGGCATAAGTTTTCTTTTAAGTCACTTTTAATTTAATTTGTTTAGTGCCTTTATGAATTCACGTGAAATCATTTATAGCTTGTGTGAAATATGTGTATGGATTGTATGTTGTGTGAAAATGTATATATTTGTGGTTAAGTGAAGTACAAGTTTGGGGGAAGCAACATAGTTAGGAAATGCTATAGCATGAGAAGTATGCTACATCATGGAAAATGGTGGGTGGTGACGTGGCAAAAAGATGAAAGAATTTGAAGTTTTTGAAAAGGAAGTTGAAGTGAATGTTTTTTGAAGTTTTTGAAAATTTAATGTTGAACCTTATGATGATTTTAATGTTGTTCTAATGTTTGTTTAGTTTGTTTGAATTTTATTTTCAATTAGTATGTTTGTTTACTTTAATTTTCTAGAAGATRGTCATTTTTCTATCATTTTTTTGAAAGCTTAAGGCTATATTTTGACSTTTTTTTAATTAGAGTTTTCGTTATTACTATCTAGGTTAAAAGCATAACMTATAAATTGGCTAAAGTAATTGAGGGCTAMATGTTGAGGAATGACCTTGTGATRAAATGTTTATGCCTAAGATGTTTCTATGTTGTGACAATTGGTGAAGCATCGCTATTGAGTAAAACAATTAAGGCAACTATAGTTAACTTGGTGCATRACAATGTTCATGGATGAGCCTAGCTAAGTGATATTTGGAAATTGTTAATAATCACAATTGGAGTGAGGCTTGAGAATTAAGGTTTGACATTAAAAGTCTCAMAGGTAAGAGGATTAGGAAACTTAAGGCAGCATTATGCGTTGCATWAAAAGATGAGTTTGGGGAATAGTTGTAAAGAAAAATTGAAAAATAATGTGAGTAAACTACTCCTCTGCGCTAAAGTAACTGAGTAATGGGGAGTCTTCATCATCAATGTTGACACTCGCATCAAAAGGTGAAAGAGAGGTAAGAGTATGTTATATCACTCAAAATAAGTGTGTAACAAAAATCCTAAATTGTGACTTTAGTTAAGTAACTAGGGACCTTGATCACCAATGTCAGTTTTCGCATCAAAAGGCTAGAATGACATAAGGCATGATAGAAAAAATTAGTTGAGAAAGTAGCAAATGCTGCAATATAACAGTTGCCCCAAGTACAACGAATGTAGTGACCATGTTTAAAAATTCTTTAATGCCTAAGTTTTAAGTCGTAATATCTGAAAAATTGAGACTTGAGAGGTTGATCATTAATTAACTCATTAAGCTCTATCAACAAAAGTTGAGAAAACTTGTATGACCTAATTGTTACTTGTTATTTCTCTATGCACTTACACTTATACTTCAAGAATGCTCAAAACACTTTGTTCACTAATGATGTCTGAAATGAGATAGCAATACAGCAAAGAAGAAGCTGATATCACAACCACTGAAACCAATCGGAGCAAGAACTATGAAGGTTTTATAGGGATGTTATCTCATTCTTTTTCATTACTCGAGGACGAGCAATAGTTTAATTCTAGGGGAGTGATGATTGCATAAATTACACCACTTTTGGGTCCCATTCCTAGCATAATATCCCACTCATTTATCRGTTTCATAATTGTATTTTGGCTAGTTTAGCATAAAAAGCATATATTCCTTATAATAGCAATGCATTCTAGATTTTATAACATTGTTACAATTATCATCCTATTCTTGTTTAAGTTGTGTAGAAAAATTGCATTCAAGAAAAAGGAGAAAAAAGAGTCAAGAAGTTACAAATCGTGGGTATGCTGCAACATAGAAGTTCGAGGTAATGCTGCAGCATCAACAGGCAGAAGTAGATAGCATGGTTAGCGAGTTGCCAAATGGAGGCTGCGATTCTACTGTTCACAGTCGATGATTTGAGTGAAAGCAAGAAGAATTTGATATAAAGAGTTGCAAGGGACTTGGGAAGCACGAAAGCAACCAAAGATATTCATAAAATAATGTCAACTTGCACAAAGAAAAATGAGGTGCCACATGGCAAGCCACCTTTGGACCTCCTATACCACTATGGTTGGGAAACCATTTAAAAACTCCTTATTGGGCAAAGAAGCTGCAACTTGAACGCCACATATAGAGCCCTCATTGGACCATGAAATCCAATTCATTTCATTGGACATCAACTTGCAAGAGTCACACAACTATAAATAGGATTGGGATTGAAGAGAGAAGCAAGGCCTTTTTCAGTGTTCTTTGCCAAGTTAGAAGGCTCTCACCAATTTCTTCAGATAAACAAGTGCACCCGAAAACTCTAAAGGAAGAATAATTTAGAGCATATCCATATAATTTCACAAAAGGAAAAAAAAGCGGATATATAAGAGGATAGTATTGTATTAATCAAAGTTACAGCAGTAAGAACCGCTTCACCCCAAAACACATTTGAAACAGAAGCAGATAATAAGATATACTATGCACTTTCTAGATATGCCTAAGTTTCCTTTTAGCAACACCATTTTGTTCAATAGTTYAGTACATGAATTTTGTGGATAGTTTCATCTAATGCAAGCAACTCAAGAAATTTAATTGAAGTATATTCCCTAACCAAATCAGACCTAAAACATTTGATAATAGTAGAATGTTGAATTTTGACAAGAGCCCAAAAAGATTTATATAWCTCAAAAAGTTCAAAACGATGTCTCACTAAATAAACCCAACAATATCGAGTATGATCATCAATAAAAGAAGCATAATATCAAGACCCTCCTTTAGTRGAAATAGGTGATGGCCCCTATACATCACAATAAACTAAATCAAATGGGAAAGAAGAAACARAAACACTTCGATTAAAAGGTTAAGGCTGAAAATTTTGCTAGTTTATATCCACTACAATCAGACACATTATGTGCTTGCAAATTTTCTAAAACCCATGTGGACACTAGAAATTTCAAACRAGAARATGAAACATGACCAAGAAAGAATGCCATAAATAAAATTTAGACAAAGAAGGATTCAAACGAAAAGAAGACAAATCTACACTACTAGCAGCAACAATTGGTAGTTTCAGCTCATCCAAAACATRTAGCCCCCCTTCCTATGTCCTATCCCAATCARCTTCTGAGACTGTAGATCCTATASAAAACAYGCARACGAAGTAAATGTAACAAAATTACTAGAATCACATAATTGACCAACAGAAGCAAGATTTGATGTGAGGTTAAGAATATGACAAATATTAGGGAGAGATAAGCRAGGAGTAACTATAGAACCAATACCTRCTAAAGGCATAGGAGTGCCATCTRCAGTCATGACAGGAATAGAGGGTGAAGGAGACACATAAGTAAAAGAAGAAGAGTCTGGGGTCATATAATGCGAAGCATCAGAATCCAAGACCCACATAGAGGACAATATACTTGAAGAGTTGTGAGGAACCTGACCTACGGTGGAAGAGGCAGACATAGTTTATGGCTGTAAAGAGAGAAATCTCTGAAAAGACTCAAACAGAGTGTTAGAATCGGTGTTAGATGATGGGTGACAACCATGCCCTTTTAACGAAGAACTCATATGTCAATCTCCAATTGATACTATTCGGCAAAATTTTGTTGGGATAAATTATTTGTAGATAATCTCAAACCGCTTCGCTGTCTCATACTTCGCTAATTGTGCACCAATGGATGTGTTATTGAATTGTTGATTTGGGTAATAATTTTCACATTATTGGCTTCCTAAGCTTTTATGAAAGTTGCATAATCCGTAGCAAATGTTTTAAGTTTCTTGAGGTCACCAGTAATATAATCCCACTTTTGTCTTCCCTTGACAAAATTTCTCATAACATAATTCAAATACGAATAATTTTTACCATCCAATGTCAAATTGATAGACTGAAGCGAATCGTTACCTATAGCAGCCATGACAAAAGATGAACAAATCCATATTTCAGAAGACTAAAAAAAAAATTGAAATTAAACTTCTTCCCAAAAAACCTGCTCTATTACCATGTTAAAGTAATAAGAGAAAGAACTTTATTCAAGTGAAAAGATAATGAACTAATACATAGTATCAATATAAGAGCCTATTTATAGATTACTAGACTAACAAAAACTAACAAAGACAATTCTAACTTACCTACATAAATCAAATTTTAAYATAGATATTGCTAWAAACCAAATCCTAATATAATTAATATCTTTAACACCCAATACTCCTCAAATTATTTTTCAGTTCAGGAATATAGTAAATGTTAGTCGCTACCTTAGTTACTTCTCCAACTTCCAGCTTGATGCTGCCTCTACCCATSACAGACATCCTTCTATTATTCCCTAGATTCACTGAGTGCCTGAACTGCTCATCAAAATCGGTAAACCACTGCTAGCTGCCTGACATGTGATTGTTGCATTCAGAGTCGAGGAACCATACTCCTTCAATGCTTGTGTTGTTGAGCTGTACATAGGACATCAAGAGCAACACCTCTTCTTCGTCCACCTGGGCATAATTGGCTCTCTTCTCCCAGCTAGGACATTTATGTTGAAAATGTCTCAACTTCTGACAAATGTAACATTCAACCAAAGCCTTGTTAAAGCTTGGTCTGCCTCTACCTGTCCCTCTTCCTCTTTCCCTTGCTCCAAACCTGTCTTTAGAGGTGATCTTCACTGTTGGTCTTTACTGCAGTGGCCATTCATTCTTTGCTCATGCACCAATAGGCTACTTTGCAGCTCATCAATTGTCAATGTYAAGGTCGTTTGACTCCTCAATTGAGCAGACTACATAGTCAAATCTGCTTGTCATGGACCTCAGAACCTTTTCTATTATCACCAGTTGCTCCATCTTTTCCCCATGAGCCCTCATTTTGTTTGCAATTGTAAGTGTCCCAGCAAAATACACGTCCAATTTTTCACCTGATCTCATTTGAAGCACCTCAAACTCTCTCCTTAATGCTTGTAGCTATGCCTTTTTCACCCTCGTAGACCCTTGATACTTCAGTTTCATGGAGTCCCAAGCACCTTTGGTCGTGTCTTTGTTGAGTATCGTCTCCATGATAGTCCGATCAATGGTCTAGAATAAATAATTCTTGACCTTGAGGTCCTTTGCCTTGTGTTCCTCCATAGTTTTGCACCGAGCCTCTGATGGTTCAACACCTTCTTCTGGCATTGTGATCCCTTGTGCCATCGAGTCCCAATCATTTTTCGAAGGAGAATATTGGCCAGTGGTCATAGTAACCATGAAACTTAGGAATGGCTGGATGAACAAAATTCCCTTTTGTAGCCACGTTTCTCGCTTTAGCTCTCTTTTCTTCTTTTTCTTTTTCTTTTTTTATTTTTKTTTTTGTTCACTCTTTTCTTCTTTCACAACCAGGCCCGAATGAGGAGTTCTGATACCAAAATGTGAAAAACAAAATTCTAAGCATCTTTTCTAGTATTACTGTAAATAAAAATTAACATAAACGATATTTTTGTTCACAAAATAGAATCGTATAAGAATAATTGTCCACCCCATGCTTTTATTTGGGTTATTTTTAAGCCATAAGTTGGAAAAAAGAAAAAAAAAAAAAAAAAAGCAAAGGAGAACAGATAGAAGACCATCTTTTTGGTTTATTATAAGATTGTCGCATCCAATTAGAGGTGCTTATTTATTTGGTTTAAATCAAAAGATCAAATCGGATTTATTATTTCCATTCGATTTTTTGATTTTATATGTTAGTGGAATATTTGATTCGGTTATCTTTTTATGATTTTTAGATTTAGTTTATCTGAAAATTGAAATTATGTGTATGCTATTTTAATTTAATGAACGTTAAGTCTTGCTTCTGATGTTTTGTGACTCAAATTATGTTCTTGCTTCTTATGATTTTTGAAAACCCTAAGTTCTAATCTAACTGAACTTCTTCTTTCACTCTCAGCCGCCAAACGAACACCACATCCAAGTCCAACCTTCTGCTTTTACTCTCAAGCGCCACACCCACACCCAGATCTAATRAGGAAAGGAGTTCCTCCAATCCTGTCATCTATGAATGATCTATGATGCTGGACTAGGAAAATCATGTCTTCTCCCACAGTTCACAGACAGAAAAAGAAATATTATATTTCTCTTATAAAGC
Organism: Rhazya stricta; assembly: GCA_001752375.1. NCBI lineage: Eukaryota > Viridiplantae > Streptophyta > Magnoliopsida > Gentianales > Apocynaceae > Rhazya > Rhazya stricta. The sequence goes on from MEJB01000743.1 coordinate 27,429, forward strand.
TTTTTTTTTTGAAAAAGAATCTTATTTTCAATTTAAACCTAAATTAAACAAAACTGTACCGGAATTTATCAAATTTTAAAATTTTGATTTGGTTCGATTTTAAAGAAAATTCTGTAAAACTAAATTAAAATCAAATTTTAAATCAAAAATTAAGTGAATACTCCTACATCAAGTGTGTGGGAATTTCGAAATTGGTGGATGTTCAAGTACAATTATTGAAATTTATTAAAAACGTGTTTTGTTTAGAAAAAAATGATTGTAAAATACGTTTTGTTTAGAATTTGTAGAAAAATTATTGTGACTATTTTAATATATTTATAGATTAATATTCTAAGTATTATTAGTCAATATCATCATGTGTTCAAATTAAAATTAGACAAATAAATAAAACGTCATTTAGATAATTATTTTTTTAAAATTAATCATTAAAGAGAAATAAATAGAAAATACTTCTTTCACGTCTTAGTTGTTGAAGAAATTTTGCTTAAGAACACTCATATAACAGTCTAATTATTTTTAATTTTTCAATAAAATTATTTTTTAAAACTTATTTTAAATAAAGTATGAAAATTTTGTTGAATAATTACCAAAAGAAATCGGTAAAAACCTCAAGCTTTGTGATAAGAAAACTACTGTGCCAATTTCTTTTATTAGGTCTTGTATGGCCATGTGCATCCTTCTCCTTCTATTTATTATTCTCTTTTTCTCTTGAAAAGATGTGTACCCTTGTCTGTTTCTTTCTGCTTATCTACAGGCTTGACCTTTCGGACCTTGAAAAGTCTTTTCATCTTCCTTTTTTGTTCCCCGACGAAAGAAAACACAACTGAGTTTTTCTTTCCTTTTTTTTTTTTGAAGTAAAAACAAATAATTGAGTTGTTATGATTATCATGCGCTGAGTCTATCACTAATGCCATACCAAACATGGTCTAATATACATTTCCGTTGCCCTCTAACGTAAATATACATTTTCCCTTCAGAAAAAGAAAAAGCAAATACACATGTTTCCCTTTTCAGAAAGTTTCTAAATACTCCTCAAAACAAAAAATGGTTCAAATAATAGAGTGAGGATAAGAATTAGCTCATATTGCTTCTCATTTTTAATTAGATACCCCCTCCTTTTTAAAATAATTATCCAAGCATATTAAGAAATTATTTATTTTATAAAATTTTAAAAACCAAAATAACAACTCTAAACTCATTTGATATATTTTTAATTTTCTAAGAAGTTAAAAAAATTGTGAGTTAAATTAATTAATGAGTGAGAAAATATTTTAATTTTTAAAAGAATAAATAAGTATTTTAAAAATGAAAGAAGTAATTAAATAGGTAGGGAGGTCGGCAGGCGGGTAGATCGATAATTCCCCTGAATAAAATTACAAAGAGGTCCACGCAGATACAAGCTCGACACCCAACAACTCCATCTTCATGGTGCAAGGAACATTAAAAGAATATTTCTATTCTATTCATGATGAAACCCCATTATTCAATTCAATGTGCTCCTGAAATTGAAAACCAGGCAAAAACTAACTTCGTATTAGACAGAGCAGCATGATACTCGGATCCTCCTCAAAAACTTACAAAGATCTGCCCCAGAACACAAAAATTATAAGTACAGATCATGGCAAGTGTTTACGCTGCTGCTTAAATTTCTTGAAACATTAATTTATTCACTTGAAACCGAATTATTTGCGTTCTTATTGTACACTAATATACCCACAGATCGATGGAAAAGGGACCCAATATATAGGAGACCATCATGCTCTTGAATTTGCTCAAAGTGCTCACCTGCATATGGTGGTGGAATTGGAATAACATCAAGAATATTACCAAATTCATCGAACTTGATTCCTTTAGGAGTAACTTTCCCATGCATTCCACCTTCTTCTTCACTTGAGGACACCCAAAAATGTCCATCTTCGTTCCTCTTGATGTTTCCTGGATTTAGGATTTTAACCAAGATTTCTGAAGTGCCCTTTTTAGGCCCTTCTAGCCAATACTTGACAATTCGATGGCTCAAGAATTCAGCCACGACAACGAAGGAGCTATCTGCACTGACTTCTGCGCCACCCGGAACATGTAAACCTTTCAACAACAGTGTTGTTTCCTTGGTTGAGGGATCATATTTTATTAGCCTTCCTGTTCTATCACTTGTTGCCACAATTTCTTCAATACCTCTGAAAAGGCAAAATGGAAAAGAAAATGTATTTCATGCTTTGCTATCAGTATAGTAACAGAGGAAAGGCAGGTAGAGGAAGAAAAAAAAAACCATGTTCTACACGCATGTCCTCAGTGGGCCAGAAATGGCCGACTTCTTAATCTTATCTAGCAGCCATAATTGACTCATTTCTGATTAAATAACAATAACTTTCCGATTCAGAAACTTTCTTTGATTGAAATTCGTCTTTAATTAGCTAGAAGTGGACAAAAGAAAGCTGGTTTTTCTTGGTGAGTCAGTGCCCAGTAAACTGCATGAACTCATTTATGGATTCAGCAGAAATTGACTTGATCTTGACATACCTGTCATCATATATGGTGCTAACATCAGTGAAATAAACAATCCCAGTTCTCTGATCAACGGCAACAGCGTACAGCCACTTGAATGGCACTCCGTCTACACTGGTGGTGAGTTGGGTTGTATACCCTCCTTCAGGTCCAACCACTGAAAGATGGTAATAGCAATCAACTAAGTAAAGCTGGTTGTTTTTATTGTCATATGCAATATCATATGTCCTCCCACACAAGGGTCTTTTCTCTGCAGCAGTGGTGTTCTCACACAATGCTTTGTTCCTAAACAGACCATGAGAAAATCGAGTAATTAGATCCATAAATTTCTAACTTTGTTGAATCAAAAATGTTCCCGGGTAAACATACCAGTAGGGAGATGCATAAGCGAAGTCGACAAAGCCGGCTTTTGGTCCTTCATACTTAAGAACTCGACCATCTTGGACGGAGGTGTAGAACCCTTTGTTAGTAGAGTCGAATGTGAAGGCATTGGGAGCATAGGAAGGAGCATCAATGAAAATCTCCTTCAAGATGACAGAAGAAAGAGCAAGTGAAGGAAAAGAGAAGAAAAGAAGGAAGATCTTGAACACTACCATAGTTTGGAGACTGAGTTTGTCACAATTGTGCCRGCACTGAAGGACCAAGGACTGCTATTTAGGGAGAAGCTCAGACCGAAAAGCTGAGTCACCTTCAAAGATGGCGGACTAAGCCGATGGAATTAATAGTATTTTAATTTGCAGATCCATTTGGAATGGGACGCRATATGGAACTCCATTTTGTCCTCTTCTATGGAATCTTTTTCGACGAACAAGAGGGCCAAAATAGGTAAAACAATGAGGGTCAGCTATCCACGAGGACAATATACAATTGGTGGTTGGATTAATTTCAATTTGGTCTCTGTTTAAAAGGAAAACTTATCAATTTGAACCCCACAATTAACCAATATAGATAGATCCCGGTCTCCAAACTACTGGTATGAGGACCAAAAGTGTGCTCCAAGCGGACATTTTAAATAACCTTTAAGTGAGGTTAAAATGGTAAATTTGAAGTACTCTTTTTTCAGTCAAAAAATGCGAAATTTGTTAATAAAAAATTAATGACCTAAAACTTTGGCCGTAAAGTGTAAAATATTTCAAAATTATATAATTTTGTGAACCAATGTTTGGTCCAAAAAGGTAAAAAATGTTAAAATAAACAATTCAATATGTTTGATAAACGTAACACGTCTAATTTTTTTATGTAATATGTATTTTTTAAATTATTTCTAAAATAYTTCTAGCATATTTTAATAAATATTTAATATATTTTATCTCTCTATAAATTTTTCTCTATCTTCTCTTTAAAATAAGATCCACAGTCATTAAAATTTGTTAAAATATGCTAGGTGCATTGTTGAAACAAAATCCCAAAAAAGTGTGGCATACAGAGTTTAGGCATCTTACGTTTAAAAATTCCCTAATTTAATTTCTGACGAAAAGTTTGCTTTGCAAAATCGGAAATTTGATATTTAATCTACTATTAGACAAGCAATATAGTTGTTATAATTAG
>MEJB01000743.1:31487-74440 GCA_001752375.1 Rhazya stricta
TATAAATTTTTCTCTATCTTCTCTTTAAAATAAGATCCACATTCATTAAAATTTGTTAAAATATGCTAGGTGCATTGGTGAAACAAAATCCCAAAAAAGTGTGGCATACAGAATTTAGGCATCTTACGTTTAAAAATTCACTAATTTAATTTCTGACTAAAAGTTTGCTTTGCAAAATCGGAAATTTGATATTTAATCTACTATTAGACAAGCAATATAGTTGTTATAATTAGAGAAAGAGAAGAAAAAAAAAGTTTTGATAGAGATCTGTTGAGATTGTCATTGYCATGAATCAAAATCCTCTATTTATAGAGTTAAATCCTAAGATTTCTAGAATTTCAAGAATAGAAAAGTTATTTACAATTATTTATAACATTCTGTCTTGAATGACTATTATATACAACAATTGTCTCATTAGAAAATTTGTTTAGAAAAAGCTCGGTGGGAAAAAGTAAACCAAAGTAAGAAAAAAACAAAAAGAGTATAGTATTAATAGATTGTCTCGTTAAAATCTTATCAAGAAAATTAAGTGGGATAAAATATGAATAAGGAAAATTAGTACAACTACTTCCCTGGGTAGAGATCACTAAAGGCCTTTGAGTAAACCCATTCCAATTTGATTTTCTAAATGTAAATGTTAGTAATACTTTGATAAATAAGTTTACCACATTATCACTTAYAGCGAATTTGTTGAATATCGATATCMCAATTTGTCAAAAAGCTTGTGTGTATAGAATAACTTTAGAAATATATGTTTTGTCCTGTCTCCTTTAATTTAACTCTTTTATTGAAGCTATTCTCAGCAGCATTCATTCCATTAGATTTTGTTTGTTGGCAAATACAAGCAACATTGCATCTCGCAGCTCATCCTGCAAACAAGAGGTCAATAATTGATCAGTCCCAACTTGACACCCAAAATATTTTGGCACTGTTGACTTATAAGCAATCAACATCCAGACTCAAATTTATTCATTAAATTACCATTCCTACTTCTGCTAAGAGCCCTTTTCTGTTTCCAAAAAAGAATGAAAGTTCTTATATATATTAAATCCCACTCCTTGGATTTGATCTATCAGATTCCTCAACTTAACATATTCTCAACTTGCCTCATGAATCTTTCATTGATTTGAGGATTTACATGTTACAGTTTTCTTCAAAGATCTCCATGATATACATAGTCCTTCAACATGTAAACAAATAGTCTCTTTGTGATTTGACTTTATATGGATTAGAAAGGTATCTTGCATCCGCATATCTCACTAAAAATCATTCGAGCTTTTGTGAAAAATATACCTCCATATCTATTGCACCTTTTAAGGTTGGAGGGCATGCTTAGCGTCATTYCAATGTTTTTGACTAAGTGTAGAATTATATCTTACCGGAGATTTACATAAAAAGGTCATGAATCCAAAATCTTTCCCCCATCTTCAAGTGGCCGCAATGATCTTTATTAACTTCAAATAACCTAACGATCATTGATTATGCCAATAGATGTGCATTATTCTTATATAATCATTTTATAATCTTTGTGTTTATGCGAATTTATGAACAAATAATTCTTAAGGGAAATGTTCAATTTGCAAACCAAGACAAAAATTTGTTTTTCCTAGATCTTTCATCTCAAACTCATTTTCAAATATTTTGAAGTTTTATTGAGCTCTTCAGGAGTCCTAATTAGATTTATATCATTAACATAAACTGCAATAATTGCAAATCAATATTTGCTTAATTTTTTAAAACACAAGGAGAGACATCTTCATTTTTATATTCCTCCTTCAACAAATATTCGCTAAGATGGTCATATTACAGTCATCCAAATTGTTTTAATCTATATATTAATCTTTGCAATTTGATTAAAAATGTATTTTTGGGATCACAAGTCTCATTTACTGTAGGCACTTTAAATCATTCAAGGATTTCATGCATATGTCATTATTAAGTGAACCATATAGGTGTTCAATCATTATATCCATAAAACACATATCAAGCCTTTGTGAGACAATCAAACTTATTAAGAATGTAAATGTGAGAATGTCCATTATGAAAAACCTTATGCTATGAGGTTGGCTTTGTATCTCGTAATTTCATTTTTTTCATTTTTCTTATAAAGAGCCACTTGTATCGTATAGAAATTACATTTTTAGAAGTTCAAACTATAGGTCCAAACATTTTTCGCTTTTTTAAACATTGAACTCCAYTTGTATGGCCTCTTCCCCTTTTGGTCAATCATCTCTGTTTTGACAATCTTTAACAAACTATGGTTTAGGATCTTCATTTTTCATTACTTCAAGAGTCATATTAAAGGTGATGATATTGTATAAAATAATATTTTCTGCTCTCATAAATTATGAGATAATAAGTAATTTATTGAAATTTCATTATTTTCTAGACACTTATGACTGTATTAGTGTCTTAAATATTCTTATTTGATTGATCAATATTATTTTTTCCGTTTGTTCTTGATCTCGAACCATGTGTTAGGTTTTCTCTTGTACATTTTTTCTTTCGAGATATGAAATCTAGCTTTGTCATAAAATGGTCGACCACGTGTGTGACATATTTTAGATTCATTAACTATAATAACTTGTCTTACAAGGACATCAATATTTGTTGGGACATTTTCAACTCTTTGCAAATGAATGATAATTTCAATCTCTCGTTYATATTTAGTGTTGTGGGAATCAAAGTGAAATAGAGTCATTTCATTACATCAAAGATCATGTTACTTTTTGGAATGTAGTTTTGTCCCTTACAAAGTTGGGAATGTCATTTTATTAAAATGGCAATCTGCAAATCTTGCAGTAAATAAATTACCTATTAAAAGTTCCAAATACCAAATAACAGATGGTGAATCAAACCCGATATATATTCTAAGTCTTCGTTTGGAAACCATTATGGTATGCAGCGGAGGCGATTGAGATTTGCGTAACAAAACTAAACACTCGTACATGCGAAACATTAAATTCATGCCAAAAAAACAGCTCCTATTAAAGAGACGAGCAGCAAGATACATAGGTCTTCTCAGGAAAACACACATTGTAGTACGGATCATGAGAAGTGTTTATTCTGCTGCTTAAATTTCTTGAAAGATTTATTCACTTTGAGACCAAATTATTTTCCTTCTTATTGTATACTAAGATACACACAGAACTATGGAAAAGGGATCCAATATAAAACAGACCGTCATGCTCTTGAATTTGCTCATAGTGTTCAGTTGCATATGGTGGTGGAATTGGAAAAACCTSAAGAATATTACCAAATTCATCAATCTTCATTCCTTTAGAAGTAACTTTTCCATGCATTCCACCTTCTTCTTTACTTGAGGCCACCCAAAAATGTCCATCCTTGTTCCTCCTTATGCCTCCTGGATTTGGGATTTTAACCAAGACTTCTGCAGTGCCCTTTTTAGGCCCGTGTACCCAATACTTGACAATTTGATTGCTCAAGAATTCAGCCACGAGAACAAAAGAGCCATCTTCACTGACTTCTGCGCCACCCGGTACATGTAGACCTTTCAACAACAGTGTTGTTTCCTTGGTTGAGGGGTCATATTTTATTAGCCTTCCTGTTCTATCACTTGTTGCCACAATTTCTTCAATATATCTGAAAAGGTMAAAAGAAAAAAAAAATGTAATTCAAGCTTTGCTATGAGAATTGCAACAGAGGATGGTAGAGGAAGAGACATGAAGCCTGTCAAATAATAACACCAATGTCCCACCCAAATCAGTTCATCATGAGGGAAGTGATTTCTGTGTTCTATAGGCATGATGTCTTAGGTTATTAAAATTATTTTAAAATTAATAAAATATTTTATTTACGAGAGCATCTAGCACCTTCATGGAATCCTTTTCTAAACAGTAGCAGCTGGTGGGCCAGGAATGSCCAACTTCCTGATTTGATCAAGCAACCAAAATTGACTCGTGACCACTTAAATAGCAAAAATTGTACGATTYGATAAGTTTCTTTGATTGAAATTCAACTTTAGCTAGTGATAAATTTCTTTGGTTGTTGAAATGTGGTTATTGTTCTTATTTATGCATTGTTGAATTACTATTTAATTAATTCATACGTTACGTACACTAATTAAAGATAACAATCAAGTCATATAATAAAATGATATTAATTAAATATGAAATGAATTATATTTGTATAASTGGTTCAATCATAAGGAGCCATATATTAACTCAACAATTTGAGGTAATTGATAAGGAGTTGATTAGATCAAAGTAAGATCTTAAATTTGACTCCTACATGTGATTTAGCTTGACAAATTTGTATTATCTAACCCGATTAATGCCCCTCACTGGCTTAACTTTGAGCCTTATCAAGCTAGCAGTGACCAAAAGAAAGCTGGTTTTGCTTGGTGATCCAGYAGCCGGTATTTATGAACTCATACATGGTTTCACAATAAATAGACTCRATCTTACCCTACCTGTCATCATATATGGTGCTAACATCAGTGAAGTAAACAATCCCAGTTCTCTGATCAACGGCGACAGCGTACAGCCACTTGAATGGMACTCCGTCKACACTGGTGGTGASTTGGGTTGAATACCCTCCTTCAGGTCCAACCACTGAAAGATGGTAATAGCAATCAGCTAGGTAAAACTGGTTGTTTTTATTGTCATATGCAATATCATATGTCCTCCCACACAAGGGTCTTTTTTCTGCATCAGTGATGTTCTCACATAATGCTTTGTTCCTAAACAAAGTCAGAACATCGAGCATTAGATCCATGAACTTTTAACTTTGTTGAATCAAAATGCTYCATGGTTWTCAGAAACATACCAGTARGGGGATGCATAAGCGAAGTCGACAAAGCGCSCTTTTGGTCCTTCATACTTGAGAACTCGACCATCTTGGACCGTGGTGTAGAACCCTTCGTTAGTTGAGTCGAATGTGAAGGCATTGGGGCCATAGGAAGGAGCATCAATGAAAATCTCCYTCAAGATGGGAGAAGAGACAGCAAGCAAAGGAAAGGAAAAGAAAAGAATGAAAATGGTGAACACTGCCATATTTTGAGAAGTTCAGACCGAAAAGCGGACTCGACCTTATTCATTTGGACATAGGCCTTATTTATGGCCAAAACTTAGGATTCATAGGAGTAATCATTTGCATGTCTTGTGGTTCAACATAGTACTAGAGAATACATTTGTTTTATTCAAAAATATAGAAATCTCATCCACATTTAATTTAAAATATTATCTATTTAACTCTTAATTGGAAAATAATTTCTAATTTAAAAGATACAAATGTAAATTTTAATATTTTTAAACTTTTACTCGTTAATTCAATCAATTTATCTTAAATTAATTTAAACTTTTAATTTAAACAGCTATTTAAATAGTCATCCAAATGGAACCTAGTTTGATTTCACAAAACAACATAAATGAAAAATAAATCCTAAATAGTGCACWCATTTAAATAATCAATCGATGATCCAAAAAAAAATTATCGCTTATTTGTCATTTTCATAATATCCAGCCTTTTGAAAGTTGTTCTAAGGTTGACGCCAACAAAAACTAAAAATGTGGTTGCGATTTTAAAAAATTTAAAATATTATTATTGATTCACAATAAATAATAAAGAGGGGCTAAATCCACACTCTTATATCATGTGTTCACAGCCTTATTAGATAATTTTCTTATATAATCATGAATATCTCTTAACTTTTACAAAATCAATACATTAACTTTTAATATTCATAAATTACTCTCTTAACCGATCTAAACAATTAAAATCCTTCCTCCATTCGAAGTAGAGTGATAATACGAATTTTACAAAAGAACTAAAAATGAAAAGATAAGCTTAAATAATTCTAGTTTGCATTTTTTCTTCAACTACTACATAAAAAAAGTAATTTCTATAAGTAATGCTCATAAATAAATTAAAAAGAAAAAATAAATTCTTAAATTTARAATTTTAAGTATCTTTAACTTTTTTATTTTGAATGAAAATAATTCATTTACTATTAGGTGAGAAGGATGAAAATAATGACGGTTATTCAAGAGTTTATTATTGTTAGACTTATTAGTCAATGGTTTCATCTTAGAGAAGTCATTTGAGAGAAGTAATGGATGTTAATTATCTTATAAGAAATCAATTAGTTAGGGTGTGAATATAAGATTTAAGGGTGTGCAAATAACCCCTCCCTTAATAATAAATACATACATAATAAATCATAAAAATTCTAATTTTAACATAAATTTACGTAAGTGATTATCGTAATCCCAATCAACTTGATTCATTAAGTATTTTTCAATATTAATATCCATTTATAATCTTACCCTTCATTTATTATGGATGAAGAAGAATATTATATATTTTTAAGACCTGAATTATATTTGATCACCTTGATCGAAATATCAGCATCAAAAATAAAATTAGTTACTTTTTATTCTGAAAATTCCCCAAAAGTATCACATTACTATTTTTTTGTTTTAATAATAGAGAAAACAGAAGATATTTAAGGCAAAATCAAATATTGACAGCAAAATGCACAACGTGTGTTTCGTGTTTTCAACGTAAGCACTGCCATAACTCCACAGCAACGTTGACACATGGATCTTTCGACAATGACTATTTGTATCTTTATGGAGGCGCCTCGACATTGACGCATGGATCGTTCGACAAAATGTAGACTTATTTCCTCTTTTTGGTGGACGCATAGATTAGTCTCCGTCATACATACAGTCCACCACAAGATTGACAGCTGGATCTTTTTGATGAAGATTTGGTACAATATATTATTTGTATATTTCTCCTGTGGCCATTGAGTAATTTCTTATGTAATAATGATTTAAAAAATAATTATATATATATAGAAAGATCGAGATATGCTTCGTAAAATGAAATAAAAAGAAAGAGAGAGAAAACTTTATTAGATTATCCGATCAGATTTGTGGAATTAAAATAATCCAGAAAAGATTTTGTGGGATTAAAATAAATATTAGTAATGGTGAACACGTTTATGTACGAAACTCTGCCAATATTTAAAGAGCAAGAATAAAATGATCACGAGCTTGAGTTTGACTAGGGTGGACGCGAAAACTGGAATGTGCCCTGCCTTTTGCTACTGAAAACTGAAAGCTGGCACCATGTGTTCCTCGGGCTGATTTATACTAATTTAATACATATTTTCATTATTTTAATGGTGAATTATCATTGAGGAATGTGTCGAATTTATTTTCATTTTATAATATAGATCGCATTCCAAGAAGAATTTGTTTTTGACTTTTTTTTTTCATTTTATTTCGTAAATTATTGAGTTTTATAAAATTAATTTCAACATTTTTTTAGAGGTAAAATTGTATAATCTTTATGGTAATTTATGCTTGTAATTTTGTTCAAACAATTGAAACTTTTGTTAGTAATTTAGTTTATAGTATTATACAATAACTAACCGAAAATTTAGTTAGTGATTTAAATTGAAAAGTTCAATCAGCAACTACATATTGAGTTAGTAATTTGTGGTTGGTAATTTAACAACTATTTTTTGGTTTGTAGTTTTAGTAAGTAATTACCTACTTATCTTTAATTTTACTAACCCTCATTCGATCGGGAAAAAGTCATAATCAATCAGTAAAATTCACTCAAATAGATAAACAATTCAACATAAATCCTTCTAACATGAATACAATAAATCCAAAACAAGTATCTATCTTTTGATATCAACTTAAATTATACAGTATCAAACTACGAAAGAGGAAGAAAAGGAAATTAGTGCCTAGTTTGATAACTTAATTCAACCGTTAAAACTAAATTAATTAAAAATTATTTGATAATCTAATTTTATAATGTCTTAATATGTTAAAGTGATTTTTAATTACTTCTATAAATTTTAAGTGATAATATTATGACTTAATATATTAAGATATTGCAGATTAGCTTACYAAATGTAAAATTTAGATTCATCATATTCATACGTTACAAAGTAAATCTTCAACGCTTAAAAATTAAGTTATTTTTCAAGTTTTAGACTTCAAATTACAAACTTCTATTCTATCAAAGCATAAGTATGTTGGCAAGATTCAAAAAGAGYGAAAAAGAAATATACTTTTAATTCGTAACTAATTTAGATATTATTTGTGTGCTAAAAATGCCTAGCCAAATTGGCTATCTTGGTCGTGGCATGCTAAGCTTTTCAACCAATGAGACCTGAATTTCTAGTAGCTAGTYGCTTAATCGGCTAGCTAGATTTGTAGCAACATCTTCTTTGAGYGTAGGATTCTTGATTTAGCTTTAGTATGCCCACATACTTAGGATATCTACTATTTGTAGGATATCAATTGATCGTTTTGCCCAAACTTGCACAAATGGTCCTACAAAATCAAAACAGATGAATAATGACATATATACTCTTCAAAACATAAATACATTGATAATTATGGCATTTTAACGCTAGACAACAATCCAAAGTATAGGTACAAAATCGATGTATCATTAGGTTCTGTGTATTTGGTTTCTCCCTAAATTTAGTCTCCTAGTGTGCCACCCCAAGGGTTGAGGCCAGCAATAGAGAGCTTTTTCCATCAACATGCAACCAAATCCCATAACTAAAGCCCTTCCTTTCCTCAACCCTGACCTCCTTCCCTCCATCGTTTGGACAACCAACTATAGTATTGGCAGCAAAATTGAGTTTTACCTCTACGGTGGTAAAGTCACATTTCTCTTCTATAATATGACAGTTAATGTTGGTAGTAAAATTTGATTTTACTTCTTCTTGTGGCAGCCACCAAGTCTGAACGCAAGTTGTCATCTTAGAATGCGAGTTGTTATCTTATAATGCCAGTTGTCATCTTAGATGTTACCATTATGATTCATCCCACCATTCGCAAGTTGTTGCTTGAGCAAGTTGGCATCTAACCTCCWTTGTCACCATCATAGTATCCAAGTTGTCCAAGTTGATCACCTTGGACATCTATAAATATGGGGCTTCAAGTCTTATTTTTGTAATCCAATATTGAGTGCAACAAATAGAAGAGAAAGAGAGGGAAAGCTTAGAGAGAAGAACATAGGTTTCTCTTAAATCTTAATAGTCTTTCCTTTGAAAGGATAGGGGTGTGTTTTGTCCTACTATAAGAGAGAGGGTAATATCAATTGTGATCTCCTTATTATCTAGAGAAGGTGTTGAAATCCTTTACAATAGTGAAATCCTCCTATAATTTGTCCGTGGTTTTTATCTCGAACTAATTTGTGAGGTCTCCACGTAAATCCTTGTGTTGGTCTATTTTCCTTGTCTTTTCATTTCAACTTCAATTTTGTGTGTCTGCACTTCGTCCCTCAACTTCCTAACAAGTAGTATTAGAGTTCTAGGTTCGTGCTGCGGTCAGAATAGTTAGGGCAAAGAAGCATCCTGAAACAATGGCGACGAAATTTGAAATAGAGAAGTTAAATAGAACACTTTCTCATTATGGAAAATGAAGATGAAGGTGATCTTGACCAAARAAGGTTGCTTGGAGGCTATTGGCGRAAGACCAGCTGAGGTCACTGACGACAAGAAATGGAAGAAAATGAATGATAATGTTGTTGTGAATCTACACTTAGGTTTGATTGATGGAGTTTCATCAAGTTTAGAAGAGAAAAACATTCCAAAAGAAAATGAATGATATGTTGTTACGAATCTACACTTAGGTCTGACTAATGGAAGAGRTTTGGGACACTCTTACAAAGTTGCATGAGGCCAAGTCACTACAAAATRAAATCTTCTTAAAGAGAAGGCTCAGCAYTCTTTGGATGAAAGAAGCTGCTTTAGTGATAGATCTTATCAACAATATGAATACTCTATTTTCAAAACTTTCAAAGTTGGGGTATAACATATATGTTAGTGAGCGTGCACAAATTATACTTCAAAAGTCTACTAGATTCATATGATCAACTTGTTATCAACCTAACCAATAATATTCTCTCAAACTATCTAGTCTTTGAAGATGTTACAGTAGCTATTTTGGAATAGGAACATAGGCGCAAAAATGAGGGATAGGGTGGCAACTTCACGACAAGCGGATGCTATCAATAAAAAGAGGAAGATCAATAGAACGTGGTTCCAGTGGGAGCCTAAATCATGATAGGTCCTAATCAAGAAGTAAGAAGAATATTAAATGCTACAACTATGGCAAGAAAGGGCACCTCAAGCAATAAAAGGATCCAAGAGAAGAATGCTACAAATCCCAAAGGTAATGTAGCAAGCACCTCGAATGATAGTGAAATTTTATATAGAGATGCAACTAYAGTTGCTGAAGGTAGACGGAGATTTACTRTTGTTTGGATTATCAACTCGGGAGCTACATGGCATATGACGTCYTGAAGAGAATGGGTTCACCAATATGAACCTATCTCAGGAGGATCTGTGTTCATGAGAGATGATCATGCCTTGAAGATTGCTAGCATTGGAACTTCAAACTAAAGATGTATGATGCTATTATTTGCACCATCCAAGAGGTAAGACACGTGAAAGGCCGAAAGAAAAATCTATTGTCTTTGGGATAATGAAATAGWGGTGGGTGTAAAATCCATGTCCAAGATGGGATCACAGAAATTGTCAAAGGCGCGCTTGTGATGATGAGCGGAAAAGATAGCTGCAAATTTGTACATGCTTAAATCAGAGAAAATTCAAAAGGGARAAGTGTCTGTTGCATCAATAAGTTCACCAGAAGAATCAATGTTGATGTGGCATCGCAAGCTTGGCCACATTTCAGAATGAGGTTTGAAGATTTTCTCAGAACAAAAACTTCTTCTAGGGCTCAAAAATGTATTATTACCTTTTGTGAGCATTGTGTCACAAGTAAGCAGCACAAGTTAAAATTCAACAACTCTACTGTGAGAAGCAAGGCTATTCTTGAATTGGTTTATTCTGATATTTGGCAGGCACCTGTATTGTCCCTAGAAGGTGCAAGATACTTTGTATATTTTATTAATGACTACTTTAGGAGATGGTGGCTGTATCTAATCAAAAGGAAGAGAGATGTTCTTGTAGTTTTCAAAACTTTCAAAGCGCGGGTAAAAGTTAAATTTGATAAAAAGATCAAGTGTTTGAGGAYAGATAGTGGAGGAGAATATTTTTGCTTTGTTAATTCACCAAAMTATAAAATAAATATGCGAACACTCAACTTGATATAATCGTAAGCATAGTCGTCTCTCGCAGGGAATCGGGAATCAATTTTCTTTAAAGAGAGAACAACTTGAGTAGACAAAAAATAATCAACTACTTAATTAAAATTTCGTAAGAAAACACTTRAAGATAGAACAATAATTTTTAAATAAAATTCCAAATTAAACAAGACTCTAGTTAAAATAATTAAATCCATACTAGTTCAAACAATTACTCATTGATTCAATAAATTACTCAACATAATAAATAAATTTGTTATAGTTGTCAAAGATAGCTTTAAACAACCAATCTCTTATTAAGTGTTGATAATTAAAAGAAAAAGCCTTATTAATTATTCCGTAATCAATAGACAACCCTAGAAGTAGCACATGAGATTTAACGTACCGAGAATATTAAGGATTAGAGAGATCCAATTATAGTTAACAAACTCATATAGCATGTCTATTGAACTAGTCCATTAGTCTCTATTGACAAATTACACTATGATAGCGGATGAAATTATGCCAATTTGTCACTCTGTTAAACCACAACAAATAATTACGGATTTGTCTGGTCTAACTTGACTATAAGTTATTAAACTTAATAATAAAATATCTGTGCACAATATTCAATCAAGTCAAACAACCATTAAGTAATAATTACAAAGAATAATAAATACTTGATCACAAATTGAGTATATAAGCACATTTAGATCTGACAATTGAATTGAACTAATGCTTCATTAATCCCCTAACCAGAATAGAAGAGYTTAGAAACGAAACATTATGTGAAGATGGATAATAGATATTAGGATGGATGATGGGTAATTGATTGATGCCCACTACCTCTCTTGTGTTCCCTTTATATAGATGATAGGAAACAACAAGAATCCMTTCRTTAAGAAAATTAATAATTCAAATATTTGAAACCTAATTTGATAAAGAAAGCTAACGTTTAAATTTTAAATTACTGATTACAAGAGATATATATCTCTAAAAATCCTCATTAGACAATAAGAGTCTTCTAAAAGATAATCTTTCAATCTTGAAAATAACCCTCCAAATTCGTCCTTTCACGTGCCCACGCGGTAGATTTTGTGCACTACTGGAATTTTATCTCAAAATGCTCCAATGGTGCCTCTTTTTCTCCTACTACTTCTGAAGAGTCTTAAATGGATAAAATATCAAGTAAACATGTAATTARTGTAATAAATCTGTTTCAAAGTCCATCAGATACTCTACAATTATCATACTAATTTGGACTCCTTCATACCTAAATGATGCTTGTCCTCAAGCATTTACCAAAAAATTAAAAAAATAAAAGATGCAACACAAACACATATTAAAAAAATATAATAATTTCAAAACTTCCTCAATGAATGCACAATCATAAATGGGCTAAAGTCCACAGAAATGACATGCAATACATAGCACACAACCAAAGTAAATGTTAACCCCCTTAATAATCGCCTCAAAGTTAAAACATATACTTCTCAACCAATCTCTCAAGGATAAGCACTCTTAATCACTCAAAAGTGTAAACCACTTAATATCACTCAAGTTGACAAAAAAATGGCATTACTATAAGAGCGTAGAGATATCACATCGCTACCACTATAAAGAAAAATTCAAATGTCTTTAATTGGTTGTAATGGGGCTAGGKTCATAGGTAGCATTAAAGGAGGATATAAAAGGGTTTAAAAATGAACAACCAATAAAATGATGTTCAATCTTGTGGATCCTGCTTTTAGTACTCGACAACTCTTTTTTCTCAATTTTCGCATATCACAAGGTAGCTCAAAACACCTCATCAAATTATAACATTGCTACTACTTGCAATCATCTTTTTTTTTTTTTTTTCTTTTGCTCTTTTTTTGTATATATTTTCATTTTCTTTTGGTCTTTTCTTTTTTTGCTCTTTTATGCACATGATTTCTTTCATAAGAGATATTCAACCATAGTTGTCAATAACAATTCATATTTTCCATCAAGTATTCACTTCTCAATCAGCTAGTTATGTCTTTCTTTGAGATTTGGGCTTAGAGATGGTCTACAATTAAAGAGTATGGTGAAGGATTGAATTTAGTATTCACTTCTCAATCAACAATTATGCCTTTCTTTGACATTTGGGCTAAAAAATGGTCTACAATCAAAGAATATGGTCAAGGGTTGAATTTTTTGTGGTGTACTCAAAGAAAAGATAATAAGGCTCAAAAAGGGTTGACTAGGATAATATTTCAAAGGTTGGTTAGCCAAAGGCCAAAATGGTGCATAAATATCGCTAATGTGGTTTGACATGAATAATGGTGCAAGTTCTAGAATAATCACCTAGGAAGCAACAAAGAAAAAGTGAGCATATGGAAAGAAAAGCTCGTTAAGGCTCAAATCTCACTTAAAGGTATTCTATTTTGTTTTTAGGTTGATTCATGCATGTTCTTTCTTAAAGGTTTTAAGGGGTACAGATTCACATATGCTTGAAGTAACTACTTCTACATGTAATCAAAGAGAATTTCAATTCAACAGATAACATACAAAGAGTTGGAAGATACTTAAGATCCTAAAACACATTAACTTGTAACAAACACCAAAAAGAAAAAAAAGAAAAAAAGAAAATATTTTTGTGTTTTTTCCATTTTTTTTCTTCTAACAAACTAACTCAAGTAGTACGAAAATAACAAACAAATAAATCTCCCCCACTCCTAAAAGGTTCATTGTTCCSAGTGAATCAATAAATAGTTGAGAAAGGAAACACTAATGAACAAAAATAATGTGCACAACATAAACAAACAAAACATGAAAGAAAAAGAAAAAGAAAACGACAAGAAAAATGGAAAAGGAAAGCAAGAGAGAGTTTGCTTTATGGGGGAGGGGGAACACAAAATCCGAGCTGCTCCAAGTAGGTGGTAGTGAGTGTCTCCAGATGGGTCAAATGACAGGTAGTATTTCGCTATTCATCTGCAATCTGGCGAAGGAGAGTCATGGTAGACTTGAAGGAAGGAGGCAGAGCTGAAGCTAGGRGAGTAGGGGAACCTGCAGAAAAAGGGTGATGATGGCTCGGGTGTGCAGAACCCAAGCACATAGGAGCAAAGTGGTTAAAGGAGTCACCATAAACAATTCTCATCCTATGTAAACATTCAAGATCAATAACGTCCATGGACATGCTATGTGCATATCCATAGAAGCTACATTGAGGACCCTTAAACGAACCGCCAAGTGGGTAATAAGTGAACCTAAGATCAATGGGCATTTAGGGCGGGAAACTACATGTTGAAATTGTATGGCTAACCAAAACCCCCACTTAACTCGAAATCCATTATGCATACACCAAAGAAGAAACAACTCAGGTTTAGTGACAACTGCAAAGCTAACCTTTCTTCTAGAAAAATTAAATGCCAGAAATCTATGGTATAATTGCAATGCTATATCAGAAAGGCAAGATTCCTTAGACACCCCAAGGATGAAACGGGAATTACCGATAATCAAATTAGTCCAAATTCCAACCATATGCATTAGAAATTCCTCAGGATAATCAAAACAATTCATCAAATAAGCATCATCATGAATCACGTGATGATCTAGAAATCCCAAATCCATATTAAAACCATTTTGATGCATCTTAAATTTATGTGCCATTAAATGGAAACAAGTTAAAGTAGGGCTATCCAACGCATAATTGATGGTGGGAGTAAATGAAAATGTGCTATAAAATTCTATAGTCAATTTCGTAAAAGCAGACTATACCCAAATATGGCGACCAGCCTACAGCATCAAAATACTTATGAAAATAGTTATATCAAATAATGAACTAATTCAAGCAAATCAAGCATTTTACTCGGGATAATTTTGCACGAAAGGCAGWCTGTATAACGGTCCTTATTGACTACTGAAGTGAATCAAGGGCGGCCTTTGAGAGTGGGAGCCGTGGGAGGTAGAACAGCCTTTCCTTAGCATGCTCAGGATCGTTGGACTGTTGAGGTAGTCGCTGCCGCTACGGAGGTCGCTAGAACAGAAAGAACTAGAAAAGCATTGGCGAAGGTGCGCAAGGGCAGGAGCTGGATCGATGGTATGCGTGACTCACGGTGTGCGGATAGCGGTAGGAAGAGAAGATGGAATGGTGAGCTCGGTCTGTAATGGAGGTGACGATCGGCGAGCAGTGTGGACTGCAGTGGCTCTCAACCGCTCGACTTTGAAGTCACTGGCTTGTGGCGCCGAGATCCACGGACGTGAAGTAAAAGATGGTGGAGTCATGGTGGTCACTGAACGACGTGAAGATCGGCCTGGCAGTTGGCTCTGCTGAGACGAAATCTAAGAAGGCATCGCAAAAGGTGTAAACAAGATTGGCAGAATAGAGAGACAAGTGGATCAAAGGGCTGGAGATGGAGCAGRGCTTATCGCCATGCGTGTCGCCGGTGTGTGATGCAGTGGTTGCGGAGCTTGGGAGGTAGACAGTTGGTGGCGTGCTCCGTTGGATCTATGCCACCGTGCTACGATTGGAGGGTGGATAGATGATGCGGCACTGATGTGGTGTCGTTGGAGGACGAAGAAGATGACAACTCCGTCAACTGTGGAGCTTATCGTAGGCCCATTGCATTGGTGGTTGCAGGAAGAGGTATGGACTGACCTTGTCCTCCGGTATCAGTTGAAGTGAGGCAGTTGCAGCGAAGCCCGGCCGAAAGTAGTGACGAGCAGCAACAGCGGCGTCCGGTAAGCAGCAGCGTTAAGTAGCAGCAACGATGATTGGAGAGAGGGGACGCGGCGATGGCTGGCAAAGAAGAAAAAAGAGAGAAGAATAATTAAGGCTAGGTAATTTTAGGAAAAAGTAAAAATTAAAAGAAAAAATAGTACAAAGGAAAAGATAAAAAGAAAACTAAAAACTAAAGGATTCTCCTTAATTAAAACTAAATAAAAATAAAATATTTTTAAATTTTCTGCAAATAAAAAAATCTTTTTGAATTTTCTCAAAATAAAGAAAAATCTTTTTGAATTTTCTGAAAATAAAGAAAAATCTTTTTGAATTTTTTGAAAATAAAGGAAAATCTTTTGAATTTTCTGAAAATTGAAAATCCTTTTAAAAATTCTAATTTTTTTATAATATTTAGATTTTATGTGATAAAGTCCATTTGGGCATGTAGTGTTTTATTTGTGCTTCTGGAATATTGATAGCGTCTCGTTGGTGAAATTTTGAAGAAACCATATGGCATATGATAAATTTGAGTAAATTTTTCCAAATGACCGTACGAATATACGGTAAATTAAGTCCAATTTTGGAAAATTCTTAAAACTTCAAAAATTGTACTTGCGAAATTTATCTTAAAAAACTAAGGAAGTCAATTATCACTCAAAATGGGAAATATATATGGCATATGATAAATTTGAGTAAATTTTGCCCCGGATGATCRTATGGCCATACGGTAAATTAAGTCCACTTCTGGAAAATTTTGAAAACTCCAAAAATTGTACCTGCGAAATTTGTCTTAAAAAACTAAGGAAGTCAATTATCACTCAAAATGGAAAACATATAAGTAAAACAAAATGAAAATAAAAACATGAAAATCATTGCGTTGCCTCCCAGCGAGCGCCTTTCTTCAGTGTCTTTAGCTACATGAATTCTTCACATGCAATCATATATAAATAGGATGAGCTAATTCAATCTCTTCAACTTGTAATACTTCATATTCTCCACAAAATGGTTTAAGCCTTTGAACATTTACCTTAAAATTTTTATTGGTTACCAAACTTTTAATTTTTATTTTTATTTAGTTTTCATTAAGGAGAATCYTGTAGTTTTTAGTTTTCTTTTTATCTTTTCCTTTGTACTATTTTTTCTTTTAATTGTTACTTTTTCCTAAAATTACCTAGCCTTAATTATTCTTCTCTCTTTTTTCTTCTTTGCCAGCCATCGCCGCGTCCCCTCTCTCCAATCATCGTTGCTGCTTAGCACTTCAAAAGGGCCTAGCCAATGGGTTCTGTGTTTCCCAGGCATGAACTTTAGTCTAGAATTAAAAAGCAAAACTTTCTGACTCACATGAAACTAGTTACAACTCAAATGCTTGTCATGCAACAACTTTGTTTTCTCTTTGTACATTCTTACGTTCTCGTAGGCCTCTGATCGAATTTCCTCTAAGTCTTGAAGTTGGAGTTTTCGCTCGTCACTCACTTCCTTGCCATCCATATCGGATTGTTTCACTATCTAAAAAGCATGGTGTTCAATTTCGAGAAGCAAATGACATAATTTCTCAAATACTAACATGTAGGGTGACATCACTCTTGGAGTTTTATAAGCGGTTCGATATGCTCATAGTGCATTCTCCAATCTCAAACTCCAGTCCTTGCATCTGGGATTTACTATTTTCTCCAATACCTTTAATTTTCTTGTTTGAAAATTTCGCTTGTCCATTCATCAGTGGATGGTAAGCAGTTGCTACACGGTGGTGTCCTCCATACTTTTTCAATAATGCTTCCATTGTTCGATTGCAAAAATGCGTACCTTGATCGCTAATAATTACACGAGGCATCCCAAATCTGTTAAAGATATTAGACTTAAGAAAACCTACAACAACTTTAGCATCATTAGTTCGGGTATCTTTTGCTTCTAACCATTTTGAAATGTGATCCAAAACAAGTAACATGTAAACATTGCTAAAGGAACTAGGAAAAGGGCCCATAAAATTCATACCCCAAATATAAAAAACTTCACAAACAATGATAGGCACTTTAGGCATTTCATTTATAGAGGAGATATTACCTACTCTTTGACATTGCTCACAGATTTTGTAGAAAAAGTAAGAATCCTTAAACAACGTTTTCCAAAACCCACAATCTAAAATTTTTCTAACTGTCCTTTTAGGATCAAAGTGTCCCTCACAGGCATAATAATGACAGAAAGTTAAAATGGAATAAACTTCSTCTTCAAGAATATAACTACGAATAACTTGATTTGAACAAAATTTCCATAGATAATGTTCATTCGTATAAAATATTTAGAATCACTCTTCATCTTATTTTTATGTGCAGAACTTAAACCATATGAAAAAATTCCAGAAGCTAGAAAATTTACC
Organism: Rhazya stricta; assembly: GCA_001752375.1. NCBI lineage: Eukaryota > Viridiplantae > Streptophyta > Magnoliopsida > Gentianales > Apocynaceae > Rhazya > Rhazya stricta. The sequence continues at coordinate 49,634 of MEJB01000743.1, forward strand.
ATATTTGCAAACCAAGCATCCTTACCCTTTCTACCTTATAGAGTTAGCAAGTATTCTTCTGAAAATGCATCAGAAATAGGCAAAGGTCTCCTGCTCTAACTAGTCGACTCAAATGACCGGCCACATGATTTTTTGCCCCATTTCGATCTTTTATTTCGCAATCAATTTCCTAGAGCAGCAAAACCATCTTATTAATTGGGGCTTCGAGCCTTTTTTGGTAAGCAAATACTTCAATCCTGCATGGTCAGAAAATACTACAAACCTTAGAACCAAGCAAAGAAGATATAAATTTTTCAAAGTCAAAAACAATTTCTAATAGTTCTTTCTCAGTTGTGATATAATTGCGCTGGACTGGATTTAGAGTCTTACATGCATAATAAATCACATGATATTTGTTTTCAATTTTCTGCCCTAAAATACTTAATGACACATGAGCTTGAAAGGTAAATCCCAATTTGGAGGTTGGATTATGCATGGTATAGTTAATTAAGTCTTTAATGAATCGAACGCCTTCTTGCACTCCTCTCCAAACTCAAATGGCACATCTTGCTGTAATAATCTTGTCAAAGGTTGGGAAATTTTCGAAAAAATCCTTAATGAATCATCGGTAGAAACTTGCATGACCAAGGAAACCACAAATTTCTTTAATATTAGTTAGATATGGTAATTTGGCAATTAAATCAACCTTAGCTTTGTTGCCCCTAGCAAAAACAACATGCCCTAGGATTGTTCCCTCTCTAACCATCAAATGACATTTTTTATAATTAAGAACAAGATTAGTTTCGATGCATCTTTTCAATACTTTTTTCCAAATTATCAGGACAATGATTGAAATAACCTCCATAAACAGTAAAGTCATCCATAAAAATTTTGATGCAGCTTTTAATCATGTTAGAAAAAATCTCATCATGCATCTCTGGAGTACCAGGTGCATTACAAAGACTACAGGGCATACGACGATACAGAAAAGTACCAAATGGACATGTGAAAGTAGTTTTTTTCCCCTAATCTTCTTGGGCCACAAAAAATTAGAAATATCTCGAATTACCCATCTAAAAAACAAAAGATTAACTTAGCTACAAGTCTCTCAAGCATCTAGTAAATAAGTGCAAGTGGAAAATGATCCTTTATAGTGGCTRAATTTAGCTTATGAAAATCTATACATATTCACCATCCAATTTACAACTTCATAGGGATTAATTTGTTTTTCTCATTTTTAACCAATATACACATGGCTCACCCATCAACTGTCAAAAATAGGATAAATTACTCATAATTTTAAGAGTTTAAGAATCTCCTTCATAACTACCTCTTTCATGACTGGATTTGATTTCCTCTGTGGGTCCCTCATGAGTTTCGCCTCAGACTCTTATAAAATCCTATGCATAAAAGTGAAGGACTTATACATCTAATATTTGCAAGAGCCCATCCAATCGCATTTTTATGTTCTCTTAAGAGTCTTATTAGACTTTCCTTTTGAATTTCATTGAGATCCTTGTTGATTATTACCGGTAAGGTATTATTCTATCCCATATATACATATATAAGATGTTCAAGAAGATGTTTCAACTCCCGTTTTGGTGCCTACACCATAGAAGGAAAATTTTTTCAGTATTACAAGGTAAGGGTATATTAGGGGACATTTCTTCTAATGAGTTTAGTAATACTCGAAATTTTTCCTTTATTAATTTTTGTTTRATTGTGTGAAATTGTGTGCCAATCAGGGTTGAAAATTTTATATGTAATTAATATTTTGAATTGCATGTTTAATAAGTATGAAAATATTGTATTTGTTGAATTAGAGTCCTTGGTTGGTTAGAGGCTCTACTAGTGAGCCTATTCTTTTCTCAGTCGGAAGTTAGATTTTTATCGAAAGAAAGTCCGTTAAATTTAATTTAAGGATTTGGATTAATTATGGATGGAAGGCCCAAAGGATTTGGGTTATGGCCCAAAATTTTTAAAAAAAATAAAAGAAAAACCTAAAAACCCTAAGTCTTCTTCAACCTACCCTACTCGCTGCCGCCCACTTCCAGAAAAACCCTAACTGCACCGCCCCATTCTTGAAATTCTTGCCCACTGCACACACGCCGTCTCTTTCTTCCTCTACTGACGCCGCCAATCATCGCCTCGTGCTACGTCGCCAAGGTCTGCAACGAGCCATCGGATCCAGTTGCTTGGAGAACCCTACCCACAATGCAGCTAGGCTAAAAGACAGTCGCTGCATTTCTTCTTCTCTTCTCTTCCTCCTACAGACGCAGCTTCGCCATCAGAGTTCCAGAGTTGTCACACGGATCTGATCTCCCCTTGCGGMACGGTTTGGACATCGGACCTGTGCGTCACCCGCGTAAGGGTCTRCTGCCCAAAATTGAAGCTCACTGGTCCTGTTGCTGCTTGGCGAGAGCTCCACAACGTTGTTTGTGTGTATTGATCAACGGCTCGCGAATGTCCGACCAAGAGGATCCAGGTACCCGGTCAGAGATTGTCCAGATCTGGAGTCTCCTGAATCTACCGTCGATTCCTCTGCCTATCGCGCTGCTATTGCCCACTGCCCGAGATCCTTGGAGTTGTGAATCACTGCTGCACCGCTGCTAGTGTCACTCGCCGGCCGTTCATTGTTGCACTTCCCAGATCTGCCTTCATCTTCTCATTCTTCTTCTCTACTCGACTGGTGTCGCCATAGCTGCTTGGTGAAGCCTCGTCGCTCACCGCTCGCCGCTTGGCTGTCACCCGTGCTCTTGATCATTGCTGCTGAGCTATTGTTGTCGGTGGTCGACTATTTTGGCCGGCTAACCGAGTTTCGGCCAGGAACAAGGAGCAGCAACAAGTGCCAGGCACTCAGTGCCAGCATCAGTACCAGCCAGTGCCCAGGCGCTCCGCGCCTAGGCCCCCGACGCCCAGTGCCCAACATCCAGGTATCCAGACACCCAAGAACCAATACCACTCCCGGAACACTTGGACTTTGTGAACTTAAAAGGTGAAAACATTAATATTTGATATTGAAATTTATCACCTATGAAATTATATCCTAAAGGAAAATTGTGGGAGAACGTAGATTAGGTAATACCCGAGCTAAGGAGTTTAAATTGTAACCTTAAAAGGACGTGATAATTGGTAATGTGGGAATGAAGAATGGATTAATAATTGGCAAATGACATTGTTGGAATAAATGCTGAATATCTAGGTTGGGATAGTTGTACTAAATGGACTTTCTTCTGTAATCAAAATTAGGTCATTTCGAGTGCCTTAACGTTGAGAAAGGTCGAAGGATTTCATTTTGCGGCTTAAATAAGAACCCTGTAACGTAAAGGACTCCGGGTACGTAAACTCTCACATTCTCATTAACGTATATGTGTTGYTGCTATTGAATCTGAGTTCTATGTAATTAAATTTTYCCATTTYATTAATGCATATGAATGGATGTATCTGAATTCCTTAGGTGGATTAATGTGTTGTATATGAGATTCTATGCAAGTAAACCCCCATACTCGCCTATCTCTTTTGTTGTGTGTTATGTGGTGGCGGTATAGGATTATGTTATAAAATGTGTTGACTGGTGGAATGTTTTTACGTGTTTCATATCTTGTACCATTGTTATGTCAAATGGCATGTTAATTACAGTTATATGTATTTCATGTCATGGGCATGTAGTTAGTGTTCTACATCATTCCTAGCATGAGCCATTCATACATTTAGAAAGTGAATGGTTTAGGAAATGAAATTTTGAAAAGGAATGTATTTTATAAATTGTAACGTGTTCAGGAAAATGTTAAAGTTTTTGAAAAAGAGTATAAACCTAGCCATGAAAGATATGAGTAGGAAATGGGGCATGGGAAATCGGCGCACCCGAATCRAYCCTCTGAGAGGGAGGTAATCATTCACCTCTARGAGGTGAAAAGATGAAAGGAAAAGTAAAGGAAYGTTAACCGCTTTGCAGTTCTACCGGTAGAAATGTAATYGRGTTCCAAAGAATAAATAGCCCACTACAGCTTAATGGCTAGGCGTTACACTCAGTGAGCTCCGAATGTAATGAAAGGAAATGTTTTACAAGTTATACATTTTGAAAGGAGAGATTTTGTAAAAATGTTATGAAATGGAAATGTTTAGAAAGGTTTTATTGAAAAAGTGARCTTCATAATGCATGGCATGTTGGGCATATTCATGCATTCATGCATGAGATTTACTCACTGGGCTTTATAGCTCATTCCATTTCTCTCATTTTGCATTTCAGATGATGTGTAGCCAGATGGTGCGAGGAGGATGCTTGTGGGTAAACCAAGATACCCTKAAGCATTTTTCTTTAAAATAAGTTTCACTAAATAAGATAGAAGGTTGACTGGAATGGTCTTGTGTGTTATTAAAATGTTTCTTTAATTGTTTAGCTAGTTGAGCTTTAAATTCTTTTGGGTTCTTCAAATTTCAGTTTGAATAATTATTGGGTTGGTAAAAGATTTGTTAGAGCACATTACTCTTTACGTTGGATGTTTATTTGGGTTGGAGTGTATGTTGTGAATGGATGTTTGAAAATATTGAGAACCTTTTTGAATGTAWGCATGGGGTAGTTATTGAAATTACAGAGGAAACTCTGTCGAATTTTTTTTAAAATCTTTGACAGGGGTTAAGACTTCTTTCATTTCCTATAGTAGTTAATTGTTCTATGAGTAAGGTAATGTAATATTCTCAGCTTAGGACAGTTCCTAATTTGGGGTGTTACAAGTTTAGTGCCATGATAGCCTCTTTAATGTTTTTTATTAGTTTCTTTTGCTCCTCCTTATCAGTTAAATTGTTGATAAATGCCAACTCTAATTTGTCCCATAAAAAATGAGTTTGCATATGTTGTTCAATCATAGAGTTAATTAAATTAACATTAAGAATTTGCTCTCRATCATTGGGGTGTTTCATAGCTTCAAAAATGTTGAAKGTGACCATATTACCATCAAATTGTAATGTTAAAATCCCTTTATCAACCTCAATTTTTGTTTTTAYAGTTTTCATGAAATGCCTTCCTAACAAAATTAGAGTGATTTTTGTGCACAAGAATCATCCATGTCATTAATATAAAAATCAGCCGAAAATATTAATTCATTATCTTTAACAAAAACATCTTCAATCATGACTTTGGAATGTGCATTGAACCTATCAGCTAGTTAAATAATCACTCTAGTTTCTTTTTAAAGGTTATAATTTTAGCTCTTTATAAACATATAAAGACATTGCATTAATTGAGGCTCCTAAATCTACCATGGCCTTCTTAATCTTTTTATTACCACTCATACATGGAATTGTAAACATGCCAGGATCTTTACAGTTGTGGGGCAATTTCCTTTTGATCATGGTTGAGCCTACTAAGATTTTCTCATCATCCTTGAATTTTGTCTTTTTTGTACAAAGCTCCCTTAGAAATTTAGTATACCTAGGTACTTCTTTAATGGTATCTAAAATTCGGAGATTGATTTCCACCTTGCAAAATATTTCCARCATCTCTTTTGTTTCTTCTTCTTTCTTTGTCTGTGCCAATCTGCCAGGAAAGGGAAGAGAAGTTAGTACCTCGTATTAGAATTCTCTTGCTCATTTCTTACCTTTGAGGGAGAGGCTTTTTTGGAATTTATTTCAAAATTCTCAATGTTTTATTGAGTATCTTCAGTTTGTTGATTTTCCTTCAACTCTTTGCCGCTTCTAAGAATCATAGCACTCACATTTTTCTCGTGGTTTACTTTCATTTGTGAGGGTACTTTACCTTGRCTTGCTTCCAACTTATTTAGAACAGTTGCCAATTGCATCATTTGCATGACYAAATGTTGAATGCCTATCTCAGTTTTYTGCTTGTTATTTTGATTTTCTTGCTGTAAAAATCTGGTAATGTTAGCAATGTCTTTAACAAGATCTTCTAAAGATGTACCTGYATTGGTGTTTACTTGATTTGGTTGATACGACCAAACTTGCAGCTGCTATTGAAAGTTTGGAGCTTTATTTGCATAACTGAAATTTGGTTGGTCTCACCATCCTGGATTATAGGTGTTGAAAAATGGGTTATATCGCCTTTGTTGCTTCCCATAAGATCCTCCAAGACCTATTTTGTAAGTGCATCTTGAATAGTAAGACACATCTCARTGGTATGACCCAAATTGGAACATATACCATAAGGCTTTACTTGTTGTATTTGGCCCATCCCTAGAACCATATTCTCAACCAAAGATGTTAGTGTATCAATTTTATGATCAAAATTTGAAATATTTACCTAATTTACTTTCCTTGTGCCAAATTGTTGAGCATTTGCAGCCATGTTTGAGATAAGAAGCTTCGCATCTTCAAGCATCTTGTTTACTAAAACACCTCTCCTAACTGCATCAATCATGTTCCCATTCATACACACTAGACCCTTATAAAAATATTGTATCAATAACTGTTCAGGAATTTGGTGATGAGGACAACTTACGCATATTTGTTTAAAAACGCTCCCAAGATTCATATAAAGTTTCCCTACTAATTTGACTTATTCCACAAATTTCCTTCATTATATTAGCTGCCCTAGAAGTTGGAAAATATTTTTCTAAGAATTGTTTTCTTAATTCTTCCTAACTAATTATTGAACCAAATGGTAAATAGTATAACCAATTCTGAGCTTTATCAGCTAAGGCAAAAGGAAAAAATAAAAGTCTAATTTGATCATTTGTCATCCCTTGAGGATGCATAGTCGAACAGACAACAATGAAATTCCTTCAAATGTTTGTGGGTGTCCTCTCCTGTAAAACCATGAAATTTGGAAAGCAACTGGATTAGTCTATGTATTACCTCAAAGTTAGCTGTTAAATCAGATAGATTACACATAAGCTGTCGAGTAACATTAGGATTACCTAACCCCTTAAGGTTCTAGTTTGTTGAGCCATGTTGACTTTGTCTTCCTTGCCTATTAGCTCCTCAAACTCTATTTCAGATAAACCTGGCTCAATTGAAGTAGTAGATGATTTGGCTACTTCTTGCACTCCTTTCCTTTACTTTGTTGTTGTCTTCTCAATTTCTACATCGTAGACAAGCTTACCAATACGAGAAGATCTAGGCATATACCAATGGATTAAATGAAATTAAAGAAAAAATTATTGCTTAAAACCGTTTCCCGAAAACGGCACCACAATTTGCTACATCATTAATTCACAAAATAAATATGCTCACGCTTAATTTGGTATAATGGTAAGTACAATCGCCTCCGGCAGGGAACGTTGAATCAATTTTCTTTAAAGAGAAAACAATTTGAGTAGACAAAAATTAATGAACTAATAATTAAATGTTAGTAAGAAAGCACTTAAAGATAGAACAATAATTTTGGAATTAAAATTTCAAATTGAACAAGGCTCTGGTTTAAAGTAATTAAATTCATACTAGTTCAAGCAATTGCACATTGATTCAATAAGTTACTCAAAATTCACAAACAAATTGGTTATAGTTGTAAAAGATAACTTTAAACAACCAATCCCTCATTAAGTGTTGATAATTAATAGGAAAGGCCTTATTAATTATTCCCTAATCGATAGACAATACCAGAGATAGCACATGAGATTTAATGTACCGACATCATTAAGGATTAGAGAGATCCAGTTATAGTTAATAAACTCATATAGTAGGTTTATCAAACTAGCCCATTATTCCTTCTTGACAAGTTATACTCTGATAGCAGGTGAAATTATGCCAAATTTGTCACTTTGTTAAGCCACAACAAACAACTATGGGATTTCTTGGTCTAACTTAGCCATAAGCTATTAAACTTACCAAAAAATCTGCGCACAATATTCAATCAAGTCAAACAACCATTGAGTAATAATTATAAAAAATAACAAATACTTGCTACAAATTGAGTGTATAAGCACATTTAGATCTCACAATTGAATTGAACTAATGCTTCATTAATCCATTAACTAGAATAGAAAAGCTTAGAAGCAAAAGATATTGTGAAGATGGATAATAGATATTAAGATGGATGATGGGTAATTGATTGATGCCCGCTACCTTTCTTGTGTTCCCTTTATATAGATGATAGGAGATAACAAGAATCCATTCATCAAAAAAAAAAAAAAAACTAATTCAAATATTTGAAACTTAATCTAATAAAGAAAGCTAATGTTTAAATATCAAATTACTGATTATAAGGGATATATRTATATCCCTAAAATCCTCCTTAGACAATAGGAGTCTTTAGATAATCTTCCAGTCTTGAAAATAAACCTCAAAATTCATCCCTCCACGTGCCCAAGCGGTAGATTTTATGCACTATTAGAATTTTGTCTCAAAATGCTCCAATAATGCCTCATTTTCTCCTACTACCTCAAAAGAGTCCTAAATGGATAAAATATCAAGTAAACACATCATTGGTGTAATAAATYTGTTCCAAAGTCCATCAAATACTCTACAATTATCGTACTAATTTGGACTCTRTCAAATATGTTGGTGATGAATTTGATAATTTTTGTCGACAAGACGGTAGCAACAGGCAGTTTACAATGGCATACACTCCAAAATAAAATGGAGTTGCAGAATGAATGAATAGAACCTTGCTAGAAAGGACAAGAGCAATGTCAAGAACTGCGATATTSGCCAAATCATTTTAGGCTGGAGTAGTCAAGACCGCATGCTATGTGATTAATCGGTCACCATCAACTGCAATTAATCTTAAGACACCAATGGAGATGTGGACTGATAAGCCAACTGATTATTCTCATTTACATAATTTTGGAGGTCTTAAATATGCTATGTACAACACCCAAGAGACATTAAAACTGGATTCAAAATCCAGAAAATGTATGTTCTTAGGGTATGTCGATAGAGTTAAGGGGTATTTCCTCTGGGACCCACTATCCACAAGGTAATTATCTGCAGAGATGTTATATTTGCAGAAGAAAAGTTACAAAGCGATAATAGCACATCAAAAGAGAAATCAGAGACTATTGAAATTCAAGTTAGAGATAAAAAGGAACAAAAAGTTCTAGATTCTTCTGAAGCAACACTGGAGCATGAAGCACAAGAACAAGCTGAGTTTGCAACTCCAGAAGTTCGGCGATCAACTTGATAGAGGAAAGAACCAGGCTAGTTCTCAAGATTATATTATGGGAGGCAATTTTGCATACTATTTATTAACAGAGTATAGAGAGCCATCAACTTTCTATGAGGCTATAAATAGACAAGAAGCTTCTCTATGGATGGCAGCAATGCAAGAAGAAATTGAAGCTCTTCATGAAAATAAGACATGGGATCTTGTTCCGCTACCACAAGAAAGGAAGGCCATTGGAAACAAATGTGTATACAAAATCAAACGAGATAGTAATGATCAAGTGGAGCGGTACCGTGCTAGATTGGTRGCGAAAGGATTTGCCCAGAAAGAAGGTACTGAGTTCAACGAGATATTTTCTCCCGTTGTTCGATTGACAATAGTTCGAGTGGTCCTGGCGACGTATGCTTCTTTTGACTTACACTTGGAGCAGTTAGATGTCAGAACTGCTTTTCTTCATGGGGAACTTGAGGAAGAATTATATATGCTCCTGCTATGAGGTTTTGAAGAAAAGGAAAAGAGAACTTGGTTTGCATGTTGAACAAATCTCTATGCGGTCTCCAACAGGCGTCAAGATGCTGGTATAAGAGATTTGATTCCTTCATCAAGAAACTTCAATACAACAGACTTTGCTCAGATCCTTATGCTTATTACAAGAGATTTTGTGATGGTGATTTCATTATTTTGTTGTTGTATGTTGATGACATGTTGGTAACAAGCCCCAACAAGGATCATGTTACAATTTTGAAGGCACAGTTAGCTAKGGAATTCGGAATAGAGGATTTAAGACCAGCAAACAAGATTCTATGGATGCAAATTTACCGAGATTGAAATAACAAGAAGATTTGGATTTGTCAAAAGAACTACCTGAAAAAAATCTTGCAGCGCTTCAATATGCAAGACTGTAAGTCAATTTCTACCCCTCTTCTTATTAATTTCAAGTTATCCCCAAATATAAGTCTAGTAAAGAAGTAAAGAGGATGAAACGTCTCGAGTATTGTATGCATTAACAATGGGTAGCTTAATGTTCGCTATGGTAGGCACAAGACCAGACATTATAMATGCAGTAGGAGTGGTCAGTCAATATATGGAGAATCCTAGTAAAGAGTATTATAATATTGTAAAGAGGATATTCAGATATATCAAGAGTATCTCGGATGCTACATTATGTTATGGAGGATCAGATTTTGTTGTTAGAGGCTATGTTGATTTAAATTATGCAGGTGATCTTGATAAAGGAAAATCCACCACAGGGTATATTTTTACTCTTGTTGGAGGAGTTGTAGGCTGGGTTTCAAAACTATAGTCTATTGTAGCTACTTCTACAATGGAGGCAGAATATGGAGTAGCTACACTAGCTAGCAAAGAGGCAATTTAGTTGCGAATGATAATGGAGGAGTTCGGACACAAACAAGAGAATACTACTTTATTTTGTGATAGTTAGAGTGCTTTGCATTTGGCAAAGAATCTATCATTTCATCAAAGGACAAAGCATATCCGAGTTCAGTATCATTTTGTTTGTGAAAAGCTGGAAGAATGTAAGTGTGGATATTAAAAAAAAAAAAATACATACAAGATAACTTTGCAGATGTTCTAACAAAGCCGATCAACATTGACAAGTTTGAATAGTGTCAATCCTCTATGGGCCTAGCAAAAACTTCTGCAGCAAGAAGATGGCAAAGAGTAGAAAGGATGGAAAAGGTATAGCGAAAGTGGCTTTGAGTGAGAGAATTGTTGGTAGCAAAATTAAGTTTTACCTCTATAGTGGTAAAGTAACATTTCTCTTCTACAATATCACAACAATTATTGGTAGTAAAATTTGATTTTGCTTCTTCTTGTGGCAGCCATCAAATTTGAACGCCAGTTGTCATCTTAGAATGCAAGTTATTATCTTATAATGCGAGTTGTCATCTTAGATGTTACAACTATGATCCATCCCACCAATTGCAATTTATTGCTTGTGCAAGTTGGCATCTACACCTCCATTGTCACCATCACACTATCCATGTTGTCCGAGTTGATCACCTTGAACATCTAAAAATATGAAGCTTCAAGTCTTGTTTTTGTAGAAAATCTTGAGTGCGACAAATAGAAGAGAAAGAGAKGGAAAAAATAGAGAGAAAAATATGGGTTTCTCCTAAAGCTTTGTRGTCTTTCCTTTGTAAGGATAGGGGTGTATTTTCTCCTAGTATAAGAGAGAGAGTATTGTCAATTGTGCTTTCTTTATTGCAAAGAGGTGTTTTAATCCTTTGCTATAGTGAAATGATTCTACATTTTACCATGGTTTTTACCCCGAACTGATTTGGGGGTTTCCTACGTAAATCCTTGTGTTCGTCTATTTTCATTGTTTCCTCATTTCAACTTCAGTTGTTTGTGTGCGCACTTCACCCCTCAACTTCGTCGCTCAACTTCCTAACATGTAGTGTCCAATATGTCYGCAGTGATAGCAAAGAAAGGGAAGTCGTTCCTAGTGAAAGAGGCCACTTTTGATGCCCAGTGTTGGCAAGGAAATTTTGATGAGTCTACGAATAGTTTTGGTGACATCCATCAATGYACAAATRAGGAATAGCGCAGCTACATTCAAGGTTCGTTCTCGGATCTGGATGTCCTGGGTAGCCAGAAACTGTCTTGCTAATTTCACTSCCACATCTAATGCGTAAGCCTCCGCCTAGACTTTACCATGAAAAGCCAAGAGGGAAAAGAGGATTACCTAGCACAATATTCATTAAGTCACAATATCTGGGTTCTTGTAGAGAGGTCTCCATAAGGTAATTAGGATTTGTTAAGCTTCTCCTCAAGAATCACCTTAGAACTTTTCCTTGGGGCAAAAACAAATAGGGTGTTATCASAACACCACGGCTCCTGGGTGAGTCCTTTTCATTTTAGCTTCATCAGGGACGAAAATTTGGAAAATATTATGTTTAAGTCGGTGAATAAGTATAACAGTTAGCCTCCATACCTTCATCATGAGGGACTCAATCATTCTTATTAAGATTTCTTCCTAAGCATGGGCTTTGGAAATATAACTGATTCTGCATGACCTAAGCCCCTCTTTGATTGCCTTTTCTTCCATCTTGCCGGGAATAGTCCTAGAGGCCTACCACATAGGCAGAAAACCCTAATTGAAGGGAGAGAAAAAACCCTACTGGAAGGGATTTTCCCCCAAAAACATTGTATTCAACGTTGGTGATGATGTGCTATTACTTTATTCAAGAAGGCCTAGATGATGTCTTACATAGCTTGATTCCAAAATAGAAAAGGATTGGTCTTTATAAATGAGGTTTAAAAGATACCAATAAATACTTGAGGAATATGCTTGCAAGGGATTCCCACACAAGAAGTTAGCAAAAAGATACCCACCAAAAAAAAAAAAGTTATTGAATAGTATAATCATTAAAATTCTTTTATTTTTGTGGGGCTCATTTGGTCATGTAAAACCTATCAAAACCTTTTAAGTTTTATCGGAGCGTTTACTACGGACCCATCCTTATATTATTTTTATACATGTGTTTGATCTTGTGTTTGATCTTGTCCTATTTTATAACTCTCCTTGCCACATTTCCGGGGGTTGGTGCATGGTATTTAGTATTTTAGATAATCAATGCCTCGATACGAGATCCAAATTTGAAAAACTTCCAATCAAATCCTATTTATCATTTCTTTCAAATCATAGCCTAGTGGAAATTGTTTTACACAAATTGTTAATTTGATCTTGGAACTGGACATTTCAAAGTTGTGTGGGGAAGCTTATGCCAAACGAATCATTTTTTTCTCTTTTATAATGCAATAACAGTCACTTGTCTTGCTGGCTAGAGGCCCAGCTTATTTGTAAGTGTTGGGGCACATACTACAAAATTCGTGGAGACCCGTGGTGGTAGGCCAACCTAGTCTAATGGTGATTAGGATTTTTTTGTTGATTAGATNAGGCCCAACTTATTTGTAAGTGTTGGGGCACATACTACAAAATTCGTGGCGACCCGTGGTGGTAGGCCAACCTAGTCTAATGGTGATTGGGATTTTTTTTGTTCATTAGATAGAATTATGTAAATTATAATCATAATAGATTTTTTTTTTAATTCTTCTCGCATATTCGTGTTATTTGTTGGCCTATTCTCCGACCATATTAGTAATCTCTTAAGAAGGATAGATCWTATGATGCTGGACAAGAATGGACATATTGATGTCTCTGTGGGGAGTGCGAATCATGCAGRTGGAACTAGCACGTGCATCATGGCATTTATGTGACCCCAAGGCCTGTGTGATTGGCTGTTCCTCGGAAGAGACAATCTCAAGCGGCCAAGCGCCCRCTGGCCATCGGCCCTCCAAGACGCCCACTCTGCATTAGCGTGCTTGAGTTGGGCTCCAATTCCTGGAACGTGCCAAAATTTTCATTACTGCAAGGGATTTAATTATTTATTATCATTTTCGAGTCGCCTCGATTGTGCCTAGCAGCATATGAGAATAGGAYTTCTGACATAATTTATGAATTGAATATACGATTGATTAATATAATTGATGAAGTGATCCGCCCGATTTTATTTTTTATTTTTATATTATATTAATTGGTATCAGTCAAATTTTAATATTTCTTCACGTTACCTGTGTCCAATCTGTAATTGGATTTTCTGGTAAATATTTTAAGTGCAAGCTACTTCGTTGCCATGGACTGCTTATTTTTTAGTTGTATTTTTCTCTGGCTTGTAAAATATTTAAATGCATATAATATCTCCTCCTCTCATAAATATCTCTTGTGAAAGTCAGTGGCAAGTATCATCCTTAATTCATAATAAAATTTTATAAAAAATTAATTTTCAATATAAATTTATTTAATTGACTATTTGAATCCCGATCAACTTGATTTTTAAGCATTTTCTTATATCATTTATTATGAGTCAAAGAGAATATTTTGAATTCTCTAAAACTCTAATTACATTTGATTAACTTGACCTAAGTACCAGTGTCTAATATTTCAATTTTCAAAATGTCCCATTGCCCGGTATCACATTACTATTTTCTAAAAAAAATAGAATAGAGTAAATGGAAGAAAAATAAGGCAAAAATCAAATATTGAGAGCAATTTTGTATCGCGTTTTTGTGTTTACATTACATGGTGACCYTGCCAACCCTACTTGTCTTCTTTTATCGAATTTTTGGTGGATATGCAGACTCTAGTCCCTGTCATATCTGCAGTGAACAAGCTAATACCACTCCTTTGAAGATAGATTGAAACAGATCAGACATATATTTCTCCACGTTGAGCTATTAAAAAAAAAAAAAAAACGATATATATAGTCCACCACATCATAGACGTATGGCTCATGAGATCATGTGAAGAGGATTTGATGCAATAGATTTTTGTATCCTTCTCATCCAGCCTGTTCACGTGTGAGAATATCCAAAACTCATATTGCTTTGTTGGTCTGCTGAAGACTTCGTTAATTTAATTTCTAAATGACTCAATTGAGCCATGAATGATATGATTTAATGAGAGTGAAATAATCATCTTATGATAGGTATGTTTTTATATAACTGATTGTAATATGAATTTGAAGCTACGAAGATAAACCGTTTAATATTTCTCAAATTAAATATGATTTAAAATATTAATTAATTTTTCATAATCACTCGATATTCATAGCATTTGACTTTTTTAGGTTTGACTCAAGATTCCTCTTGAGAGGAAGTAAACCTTGCCCAAGGTTACTTATTTCATTTATAATATTTTGATATTCAAATTTGAAAAGTTACTTTATTAGTACCAAATTTCTCACCATCTCAACTCACTTCTGATTCCTTTATGATTGGAATATCTAATAGAATCAAATCATAGTGCGATTTTACTTCATTACTTCATTTCGTAAAGATGGGTTTACTTTTCTTTTTCTTTTGTTCCCAATTATAGGCCTATTTTTACTTTTAAAGAGTAATTAAATTAATTAATTTTCTGATATGTCCTCAATTATGATACATCATTATCAYACGAGCAATTTTGTTAATCAATAAACATACTTATCRTAAATAAATATTCATCYCRAAGAARGAGTTGAAAGATGAAAAATAAAATTTTTGATGTATTAAATATAGTATCAATTTTTGAAATTAATTTAATAATTTACATCAAATTATAAGATGATATTTATTAACTCATCTAATATTAATTAGAATTATATAAAAAATAAAATACAATAATACTTTATTTAACTAAATCACCTATATTTCTTAATATATTTAAAATATGAATAATTCTATCTTTAAGAAGAGAGTAGATAAATTAATTGCAACACTTAATAGAATCAATGGGAAGATTTGGTTCGTCGGGTTAAAAGAATAAAAATGAAAATGATCACACCCGTGACTTTGACTAAAAGTGGATCAGGAAMCCGGAATATGCCCTACTTTTCACGTCCATCAAGAATGGATCACAAAACTGTTATCTAGATCGTTCTTTGACCGGGATAATCTGTTTCACGTGCTAATTGTTATTAATTTAATAATGTTTTCGTCTCTTAAAAATAGATTTAGTTTTTATTTTCACATAATTTAAGAAAATTAAGTAATATAGTTAGATCAGGAAATTTCTTTCGGTGTTTTCTAATTATAACCTTACATTATTGTTTCCCGGAAAAGAATTAATTTTTTATAATTGTAAATTTTTGGGATTCAAAAACCATGAGTAATGTTTATTTAAATTGATGGCTAATGGGATTATTAAAAGTGAATAATATAGGGAATATTGAAATATTTATTATTAACTTCATTTTACAATGTAAGTCATTCTACCAGATCAAGAAAATAAAATTTAATTTATGCAGCTATTTGTATGTTTTGAAAACTGATCTTGTTTGGCCGTATTTACTAATGTTTCTTTTATTTCTTTCGTATGCTTTAAATGAAATTGGAAAAATTAATGTTGGGAAGGACTTTTTTCAAAAGAAGAAACTAGAACATCATCTTCATCTTAATTCAATGTTATTGTCAAATAAAAAARCCCTCATTTTCCTCCWTTGSCAAGATTTGAACTCAAAGGACACAAACCTCCTTAAACCTCATTTCCTCCTTCATCCAGCAAAAATCCTTTCCATCTAACAGTATGACACTGGAGAGATGACAAACTGCCCCAGAAGAAGCTGTGTTTATACATGAAATAGAAGTTTTTTTGGTCCTTTTTTTTTTTTTTTTTTTATTGGGATACTGTGAAAAGTAGGTATTTATTAAATTAATTAATCTTTTATAAAGGAAAATATATGCCTATATTTTGGGATAAGAAAGAAAAAAAGGTTGATCTATCTATAGGAGACGGAAGGAGTATATATTACCTTCATTTTGATTTACATGTTATATTTGAAAATTTTTATTTTCAAAATACTCGTTGCTTTATAAAAATCAAGAAAATATTTAATGATTTTTTTCTAATTTACTTTTTATTAGTAATTTATTAATCCTTAATTAATATTTTAATAAAAATAAAAAGTCAAACTTTAAAATTTTACCTAATTAATGAAAACAAAAGACCACCGTTCCATTTGAGTAAAAATGGTAACACTCATTCAAAGAAATGAGGGGAGAGAACAAATGATTGGAGAGAGAATTAGTGATTGGACATAGATAATTAATTTGTTAATAAAATTAAATAGGTTTAGSTTAGTCATTTAATGTTRTATAAATTGTAGAACTTCTTATCCAATGTGCACATTCCCATTATGATATGTAAATAAAAAGGTAAGTAGCATTTTCATTCTYTTAATATTACGAATATCATTGTTCCTATGACCCGTTGCTACTGATTAATGGACCTCCAACTTTTAGGGTGAGTTTTGGGATTGTTTCTCAATCCAAAAAGTTGCTTTTGATGCCAAAAGTAACCATCAAAGTATTTGGTAAACCTTAGGTGCGATGAAGGAAAACGCTTTTAACTACTTTTTAGAAAAATTAGAAAATAAAACTTTCTTGAAAAGCAGTCGTGGCTGCTTTAAGAGAAAGCTTGTACTACCCAACTTCTAATTAAACAAATTAGCCTCATACTTTACTTATAATTACTAAAAACCWAATGTCTAAACTTAGTTTTTTCATTCTCTTTTCCTCCAAATTAAATTTTTGTTAATTTATTAATGATTGTAACCTTACAAAATATTAATTTAAAAGATTTTAACTTCATAAAATAAATAGTATTTAATCAATTAAATTAAATAAAAATATAATTGATATTTTTATCCTCTATAAACAAGAATCATATTATATAGTGCCCTTTTGTATCATTTTGCATGTTGAAATAACTCGTATTATCATAAACTTAACACATTACTTATTGAGACAATGAAGATTGTGGAAAATTGAAGAAAGTTAAAATTCAAATTTGCATTTTTAAGTTAAAAAAAAATCTTAACTTAAGATCATTTGAACAGCAATGCAGGGGCTTGAAAAAAAACGAAAGAAAAAGATGCATCAACATCAACAGTTCCTAACATTTAATCCACTATTACCGAACCGATCTCATTTTGTCTTCTTTTGGGAAAAGAAGATAGGCATTCCATAAAGAAAAGGTAAACGGTTCAATTAATTAAGAATTTTGGTAATTCTCGAGTTTAAATATTGGGAATAAAATAAATAATATTAAGCTCAAATTTGAATTAGTCGAAATAAAAATTCATGATATCGAATAATATATATAAAAGAAGATAGCAATCAAATTTAAAACTAAAACACAAACTATTTTTTTTTTTTTTGAGAGGTAAACACGCACTAAATGAGTATTATTTTCTTGAACTGTCAAAGTAGTTGTTATTTTGCTGACCTTACTGTGCTACAGAGGGGCGTTCTTAGAAAAGGTAGGTGGTATAACTAAGTTATTTATTTATTATTTTTTTCATTTGAAATCATACTTGGGACCTTGTTCTTATTTTATACTTTATATTGAGCTCGGCATTATTTTATATTCAAGCAAGATGAATCACATGGTATAATTAATTGCTCCTCTGAAATACTATAAGTTGGACACCCTTTTCCGCAAACGCTACAACATTTCAAGCTCACTTCTTAGATTTCTGTGAATTCATAGACCAGAAGATTTCTTACTTCTTTCAATCTCTCCCTTCTTCACAAATTTCTTATTCTTTCCGAGGAAAATGGGCAGCATTGATTCATCTAATGTTGCTCTCACTGCCTCTCCAGTTGGCCAATTCAATCCTCTTAACCCAGAGGAATTCAGAGAACAAGCCCATCGCATGGTGGACTTTATAGCTGATTACTACCAGAATGTCGAAAACTACCCAGTTCTTAGCCAAGTGGAGCCGGGATATCTCCGGAAACGTCTTCCCGAAACAGCCCCTTACCTTCCTGAATCGCTTGATGAGATTATGGATGATATTCAAAAGGACATAATTCCCGGAATGACCAACTGGATGAGTCCTAACTTCTATGCATTCTTTCCTGCCACTGTGAGCTCGGCTGCTTTCTTAGGGGAAATGTTGTCCACTGCCCTGAACTCTGTAGGGTTCACCTGGGTTTCCTCTCCTGCTGCCACGGAACTCGAAATGACAGTGATGGATTGGTTGGCTCAAATGCTCAAACTGCCAAAGTCATTCATGTTCTCAGGCACCGGTGGAGGCGTCATCCAGAACACCACTAGTGAGTCCATTCTCTGCTCCATTATCGCCGCCCGTGAACGAGCCCTCGAGAAATTCGGAGTCGATAGCATTGGCAAGCTTGTCTGCTATGGATCTGATCAAACACACACTATGTTTCCCAAGACTTGTAAATTGGCTGGCATTTTCCCAAACAACATTAAGTTGATACCTACAACTGCGGAAACCGAATTTGCCATAGCTCCTGAAGTCCTACGCGAAATGGTAGAAGCTGACGTGGCTGCCGGTTTGGTTCCACTTTTCCTATGTGCCACTCTCGGGACCACTTCAACCACAGCAACCGACCCTGTGAATGCCCTGGCAGAAGTTGCAAATGAGTTCAATATCTGGATGCATGTGGATGCAGCTTATGCAGGCAGTGCATGCATATGTCCCGAGTTTAGGCACTATTTTGATGGCATCGAACGAGTCGACTCACTSAGTCTGAGTCCTCATAAATGGCTGCTTGCCTACTTGGATTGYACTTGCTTGTGGGTCAAGAGACCCGAGTTACTAGTGAGGGCTCTTAGCACTAACCCGGAGTACTTGAAAAATAAACAGAGCGATGCGGAGAAAGTGGTTGATTTCAAGAATTGGCAAATCGCAACGGGTCGTAAATTCCGAGCTCTAAAGCTATGGATGATCATGCGTAGCTATGGTGTAGTTAATCTTCAAAGCCACATTCGGTCAGACGTTCGAATGGCAAAAATGTTTGAAGAGTTTGTACGCTCAGATTCAAGATTTGAWATCGTTGTGCCCAGAAATTTTTCACTTGTCTGTTTCAGGTTGAATCCTTTTCCGGGATCAAATGCTTCTTCGATCGAGCTCTTAAACAAAAAGCTTCTTGATATGCTGAACGGAACTGGTCGAATGTATTTGACTCATACCGTTGCTGGAGGCGTATACATGATAAGATTTGCAGTGGGAACCTCGTTAACTGAAGAACGCCATGTGTGTGCAGCTTGGGAACTCATCAAAGAATCAGCAGATGCTTTGCTCAAGGAAGAGTAAAATTAGCTATTGCATATTTTTAAAATTTTGAATTAATTTATTCTGTAAAGTTTAACAGATGCAAAAATATTCTGAAGTATGAATTATTTCGCATTTAAAATTTATTTGTCCTCACTGCTAAAATTAAACAAAGAATTTAATTAGACAAAGGATTTGTTAGGTAGACAAAATATCTTTCCTAAAAATTCAAMCAATTCGACGAGTTCTTTATTCGAAGTCGAAAGCACATCTATCTTCTAATTTATTAGAGTTAAAAGATTTAGACTCAACCTCCTCCTTATATAGATTCTAACCAATCTGATTTCAAATATGAATAGGACTTTATCAAATCTAATCTCCTCATCTTAATGTATAATTGAACTTGGCTTATCCTACATTGTCTCCCTTAAACCAAGATCTTCAAGTCTTCAAATCTCTTCATTCCAAGCATCYTCATTCTTCAATGGTTTAGTAAATATATCTACTGCAATTTTATCTTCATTAGGAAAATAATAAAAAACTACTTCTTTATCCCTAACCAAATCAGGAATAAAATGTAACTTGATATTAATGTGTTTGCTGCAACCATGCAAAATAAAATTTTTAGACAAATCAATAACTGACTTGTTATTACAAAATATTGGAGTTGGATCTTTTTGCTGATGTCGTAGGAAACCAAACATTCTTCTCAACCATAATGCTTGTGTAGCGCTATTCGTTACTGCCATGTATTTAGCTTCTACTGTAAATAAAGTCACAAATCAAGAGAATACATTAGAATCCAAATAAAATGCATAACTAGAAGTTGATTAGGGCAATCTCAAAAGTAATATTAGGCCTTCTGGGAGTCAAGTATCTCAAACTCCCAACCAATTTTCTGAAATTAGTAGTTTCAACAACTTCACCAATGTCATCTTTTGTTAACTACAATTTCTCCTCCATAGGAGTTATGATAGGTTTAAAAGAATTCATCTTAAATTTTTTCAAAATATCACAAGCATATTTTTCTGACAAATAAAAATTCCTTCATCCAACTAAAAAATCTCCAAGCCAAGAAAATAAGATATCAATCTCAAATCTATCATCTCACAATTACTAATCATAAATTCCATGCACTAAGATATTAATTTGAGATTATTGCTATTAAATATCAGATCATCAACATATAAGTATATAATAAGAATATCAACATCATCACTAAATTTTGAATATAAAATATGCTGATATTGACACTTCTTAAATTCATGTTTAGCAGAATAAGAGTCAATACGAGTGTACCAGGCTTTTGGAGCTTGTTTCAATCCATAAAATATTTTCCTCAACCTATACATTTTATTTTCATGATCCTTAAGTATATAACCTTCGAATTGTCCAACATATACCTCTTTTTTCAAAACACCATTTAGGAAAGCAGACTTAACATTCATTTGATAATTTTTTCAAGAATTACAAGCAGCAAGAGAAATTAACATTCGAACTGTATCAAGTCTGGTAATAGGTGTGAGAACCTCAAAATAATCAATACCAACTTTTTTTTATAACCTTTATCAACTAACCTTACTTTGAAATGATATACTTCTCGAGAAGGTTTATACTTGGTCTTGCACACCCATTTAACACTAACAGACTTTTATCAGTTGGAAGAGTAGTCAATTCTCAAGTTTTATTTTTCTCAATAGCACAAACTTCCTCATCCATAGTATGAATTCGATGGTCATCATTAGTAGCATCCTCATAAGTAACTGGATCAAATTTGCAAATAAAGCATAATTCACAATATTCTCATCAGATAAATCACTCTCATTATTAATAATATAATCTTACAAACGAGTTGGTAGGCGACGTTCTCGTTGAGGCCTTCCAGAAAGCTGTGAACTACTAGATTTTTCAACTTGCTCTCCTTCTTGACTAGTGGATTTATTATCTACTAAAGTTTGAAACTTAAATGGAATAAAATATGATGGTTTTGGGTGTTTAGATGCTTTAGAAAACCAATCCGAGCTCCTTGCTCATCAAAGTAACATCCCTACCTATAATCAACTTCTTAGGATTATACAACTTATAGCCTTTAGTCTCATGACTATAACCAAGAAAAAATATTTTTCTACTTTATTATTCAACTTTTTCTGAGAGCATATGGATATGAGCATGTGCAAGGCATTCAAAAATTTTAAGGTGGCTAATATTCAGTTTTTGACCATTCCAAAGTTCTTGAGGTGTCTTCCCTCCACTTATTCTTGTTGGACACCGTTGTTCAGGAAAATATAAGGAGGCCTGCACAAGCCAAACCACAACACTTCAGCCCAAAAAATCTCTTTAGGCAAATTTGTATAGAATGTAAGCATAAAGGATCTGGTGGAATATATCCCATACATTTCCTATTCTATTTATCTTATCACGCCGACGCCATATCTTTGAGGTGATAATACCTAACTGTTATTATGTATATATATTTTAAAAAAGAATCATTACAAACCATATATTTAGTTCCCTTATCAGTTCTCAACGTTTTAATAAAATGCCCACTTTGTTTCTCCACATAAGCCTTGAAGCTTCTAAACACATCATATGCCTCATATTTATGTTGCAAAAAAAATACACCCAAATCCTTCGACTAAAATCAACAGCAGAAGTAATGAAATACTTTTTACTACCAAAAAAGGAAGCCTCTACTGAACATAAATCAGAACGAATTGACTCCAATGGTGAGTTTGCTTTCCGTGCTTTCCTTTTTCAAAACCATCTATGTGCTTCTTTCCAACAATGCAAGACTCACACTTTTTATCATTAAAATTAAGAAAAGGTAATCCACATACCAAATTTTTCTTTGCAAGTAAATTCAAACTACTAAAATTCAAGTGTCCAAATCTCATATAGCCAATGATCATCAAACGTAACAGAATTAAAGCAAGGTAAATCACTAGATATCACATGTAGAGGGAATAAGCGATTATGACTCATATTTGCCTTTGCAATGAGTCTTTTATGTGAGTTATTAATAGTGCAAACTCCTCTATTGAAATCTATATTGTAACCCTTTGAAGACGGATTTCCAATGCTTGATAGATTGTGATGAAGAGTTGGAACATAATAAACATCAGAAATCTGATGAGCCATCCTTCAGAGTAATAATAATTTTGTCTTTTTCAAGAACAGACACATGGATGTTATTTTCAAGTYTGGCATTGGTCTCAACAGATGAATCTAACTTTGAAAATAGTATTTTTATTGCTATACATACGATCACTATATCCTGAATCTAAAATCCATTCATTCTGATTATTTTCACCAAATTYAGCAGTAACCAACAATAAAGACCCGGGAGATTCATCAATTTCAATCTYAGCAAGTTGTGTATGCAATTGTGCCATGTATTCCTTTTTAAAAAATCTACAATTCTTCTCAATGTGACCATACTTTTTTGCAATAAAAAYGTAGTGTTRTTGATTTATCTCATCTTTGATAAGAATTATCAAAATGATTTTGTTGGTAATGAAAATTACCTCTACCATGGCCTCAGCCTTTGCCTCGATATCTACCCTACCGCGTCATCTTTCTCTAAAATTTTGTTAATGATGTTGATCCAATTCTACATGAGTTAAGGTTGTGTCCTTTTCCTTTTGTAAATCCACTTGAGTATATAATATTTTTTTCCTTAAAAGTATTATTTGATTAGTGATTTTAAGATAACTCATATGACAACAATTCACCTTCTAATTCATCAACAGTTAATGTATCCAAATCATTGTTAGATTTAATAATAGTCTTCTTGGTATGAAATCTGTTATTTAGAGATATTAGAATTTTACCAGAAACTTGAGCACCAAAGAGAGTGTACCGGTTAGATCTCATGGACCTCACAASCTCTTTAACTCTATTAATGTAATATTTAATTGACTCTGTGAATTTCATTTGAGTCAATTCATACTCACCTCTTAACTATTGCAATTTGATCTTCTTCACCTCAGGCTTCCCTGTGTATGTAGTCATCAAAATCTTCCACATCTTTTTCGTTGTACCCCATTGCATAAATTTATYATATACAAGTAATGCTACTTTCATCTGCAYGACATATCTAGCTGTGATATCTTAATAGTTCAGTTTTTGCTGTTTGTTCTACKTTTATGTAGTTAACTCAATCTCAAGRGAAGGTTGTTGAAACTAATCTGAATAATATCTCATACGCCAATCAACTCAAAATATGTCTACACTTGTCTGTGCCATTGACTGAAATTATCTTTGCCATTAAAGACAAAAGCTGGACAATTAGGAGGAGTCGCCTAGACCTCTATGTTGCTAGTTATGATACCACTTTGTAGAAATTAAAAAAAGAATTTTTTTACGAAGACAAATTATCTTTATTGAAAACTCAACAAATTCGAGGAGTTTCTTCTCGGAGTCCAAGAACATATCATTTTGATTTTTTTATAGTTAAAGAGTTAACCTCCACCTCCTATATACAGAGTCCCTAACCAATATGACTTCAAATATGACAAGGACTTTATCATTTATCTTCTATTTCCCTAATATATAATGAACTTGGAATTTATACTTTTTACGCTTCACAAAATTATTATTTCTTATTGGGTTTTTTATTTTTTTTTTACTAAATACCATAATCCTAGAGAATACATTGGATTGCAAACCATATAAGCTATCACAATGACTGCTTCACTTTTATTCATAATATAATAAAGAATTATTTTGGTATAATTCAGACCTTCATTTCCACAAATTTTACCTTAATCTGACAAGTATATCATGTTGAATTTCAGAATAAGCTCTCTATTGTTTCACAGTATTTTCCCTGAGAGTTTTTTGAATCTAGAAAAGTAAATAAATTATAAATTCCTTACTGCCCCATTACAGAGATGCATTAATAGTTATAATTCCAAATTACATATGAGTATTTCTTAAAATTTAAAGATAGATGAATTTACTTTGTGTACTATTATAAAATATTGGCATTTTAATTTTGTTACGAAAATCACTGGCATCCCAATACATATTATGGACTCTTTTATGCTAAGTGGACTATGCATGCATTGCCAGAGTCTATGTCATCTACTAATATCTTAATTACTTAATGATATTACTTATATGATTGAAAAAGATCTTATTTAGTAATATGGTATAATGTATCGCTGTTTTAACAATTTCAAA
>MEJB01000746.1:3697-13908 GCA_001752375.1 Rhazya stricta
AGAAAATGTCAATTGAAATAAAAATTAAAAATACTTCTTCTTTGATCAATACAAGAAATATAGTAAACAGTGATTGAAACCATGAACTCCTTAACTTAAATAACTAATTTTGGGCTAAAAATGTTGAACCAATCATCTTAAATTCAAAAAAGAATAATTATTAAGATTACCACAACTAGCCATTCACAAAAGTATAGGTCATAGATTTTGCTTATCGTGCAAATGATGCTAAACCCAAGGTGTGACCGGGATGAAGGACGCAATACACGTCATATCTTGCAACCTTGATTAGGAAAATGGTTACAAAAGTTAATGACATTTAAAGAAGCAATCGACTGAAAATCGTAATAAACAAATCTATAAATTAACAATCATTAAATTCAAAAAAGAATAATTATAGAGATTACCACAACTACCCATTTACAAAAGTATACGTCATAGATTTTGCTGATGGCGCAAATGATGCTAAACCCAAGGTGTGACCGAGATAAAGTGAAGCAAAGCATGTCATATCTCGTGACCTTGATGAGGTAAATGGTTACAAAGTTATTGACATTTAATGCAGCAATAGACTCAAAGTAATTTATGTAAATGTCACTTGCTTTGGAATTCAGTTACATAAAAAGGAAGAAATATAAATTAAAATTTATTGAATTGCATACACTACTTCAAAAGTTAAAGTAACTACTCAACTGAACAGAATTCAAGAACGTGCGAAGTAAGTGTGTATACTCTTTCTAAATCTAAAGTTCATATGCAGTGAAACGCGATATACACGATAAGTTTAAAATTGTAATGCATACGATAGAGAGTTTACTCAATTCAAATTACATGAAATTTCAATTGTACCTTTTATAGAAGCTCAAACATTTCTATCAGCATGCTTGTAATACAGAAATGTGCATCCACTTTCACTCTCCATATAATTTGATTCTAATATCCTAATTAACATTCATTAAGTTACTAAGCTCCTCATCCATGAACATGGTGCAATTTACAAGTTTTGAAAAAGCAAATGTCGGTTGAAATAAAAAATAAAAGTACTTCTTAGATCAATAGAAGAAATATAGTAAACAGTGATTGAAACCATGAACCACTTAACTTAAATAACTAATTTTGGCCTAAAAAGGTTCAACCAATCATCTTAAATTCCAAAAAGAATAATTATAAAGATTACCACAACTAGCCGTTTACAAAAGTATAGGTCCAAGATTTCGCTTACTGAGCAAATGATGCTAATCCTAAGGTGTGACTGAGTTGAAGCAAAGAAAAACACATTATATCTAGTGACCTTGATTAGGCAAATGGTTACAAAAGTTAATGACATTTGAACAAGCAATAGACAAAATCGTGATGAACAAATCTATAAATTAATGATCCAAAGCTTAATAATTTATATAAATATCACCTTCTTTGGAACTCAATTACCTAAAAAAGAAGAAATATAAATTAAAATTTATTAAATTGCATACACTACATCAAAAGTTAAAGTAACTACTCAACTGAACAAAATTCAAGTACGTGCGAAGTAAGTATGTTATATTCTTTCTAAATCTGAACTTCATATGTGGTGAAACGCGATTTACACGATAAGGTTAAAATTKTAATGCATATGATTGAGAGTTTACTCAATTCAGATTACATWTAAATTCAATTGTACCTTTTTCAGACGCTCAAACATTTTCATTGGCAGCCTTGTAATATAGAAATGTGCATCCACATTCAATCTTGACATAATTTAATTCTAATATCCTAATTACTCATCATTAAGTTACCAAGTACCTCATTCATGAACATGATGCAATTTACGTGTTTTGAAAAAAAAAAAAAAAAGTCAGTTGAAACAAAAATTAAAAGTACTTCTTAGATCAATAGAAGAAATATAGTAAATAGTGATTCAAACCATGAACTACTTAACTTAAATAACTAATGTTGTGCTAAAAAGGTTGAATCAATCATCTTAAATTCAAAAAGAATAATTATAGAGATTACCACAACTAGCCGTTTACAAAAGTATACTTCATAGAATCGTCTACTGGCGCAAAAGATGCTAAGCCCAAGGTGTGGCCGAGATCAGGCGAAGCAAAACAAGTCGCATCAAGTGACCATGAGGAGGCAAATGGTTACAAAATTTAATGATAATTAAAGAAGCAATAGACTCAAAATCGTGGGAAACAAATGTATAAACTAATAATCCAATGCTTAATAATGTATATAAATATCACTAACTTTGGAATTCAGTTACCTAAAAAAGAAGAAATATAAATTAAAATTTATTGAAATGCATACAYTATTTTAAAAATTAAAGTAACTACACAACTAGCCTTTTACAAAAGTATACGTTGTAGATTTTGCTGATGCCACAAATGATGGTAAACCCAAGGTCTGACTGAGATGAGGCGAAGCACAACACGTCGTATCTAGCGACCTTGATGAGGTAAATGATTACAAAAGTTAATGACATTTCAAGAAGCAATAGACTCTAAATCGTGCGAAACAAATCTATAAATTAATGATCCAAAGCTTAATAATTTATATAAATATCACTTGCTATGGAATTCAGTTAAATAAAAAAGAAGAAATAAAAATTAAAGTTTATTGAATTGCATACACTACTTCAAAAGTTAAAGTAACTACTCAACTGAATAGAATTCAAGAACATTTGAAGTAAGTGTGTTATACTCTTTCCAAATCTGAAGTTCATCTGCGGTGAAACATAATTTACCAGATAAGATTAAAATTGTAATGCATATGATAGAGAGTTTACTCAATTCAAATTACATGAAATTTCAATTGTACCTTCTACAGACGCTCAAACAATTCCATCAGCATCCTCGTAATATAGAAATGTCAATGTCGACATAATTTGATTCTAATATCCTAAGTAATCATCATTAAGTTACTAAGTTCCTCATCTATGAGCATGGTGTGATTTATGTGTTTTGAAAAACAAAATGTAAGTTGAAATAAAAATTAAAAATACTTCTTCGTAGATCGATAGAAGAAACATAGGAAAGAGTGATTGAAACCAAGAACCACTTAACTTAAATAACTAATTTTGGGCTAAAACGGTTGAACCAATCATCTTAAATTCAAAAAAGAATAATCATAGAGATTACCACAACTAGCTTTTTACAAAAGTATACGTCGTAGAATTTGCTGATGGCGCAAAAGATGATAAGCCCAAGGTGTGACCAAGATGAAGCGAGGCGAAACACGTCGAATCAAGTGATGCTGATGATTGAAATGGTTGCAAAGGTTAATGACAAGTTAAAGAAGCAATAGACTCAAAATTGTGAGAAACAAGTCGATAAATTAATGATTCAAAGCTTGATAATGTATATAAATATCACTTACTTTGAAATTAATAAAAAAGAAGAAATATAAATTAAAATTTATTGAAATGCATACACTATTTTAAAAATTAAAGTATTACCACAACTAGCTTTTTACAAAAGTATACGTCGTAGAATTTGCTGATGGCGCAAAAGATGCTAAGCCCAAGGTGTGACCAAGATGAAGCGAGGCGAAACAGTCAAATCAAGCGATGTTGATGATTCAAATGGTTGCAAAAGTTAATGACAAGTTAAAGAAGCAACAGACTCAAAATCGTGAGAAACAATATGATAAATTAATGATTCAAAGCTTGATAATGTATATAAATATCATTACWTTGGTATTCATATACCTAAAAAAGAAGAAATAGAAATTAAAATTTATTGAAATGGATACACTATTCAAAAAATTAAAGTAACTACACAACTGAACAGAATTATACCAAGTGCTAAGTAAGTACTCTTTCTAAATCTGAAGTTCGTACATGGTGAAACGGGATTTACATGAGAAGGTTAAAATTATAATGCATATGATAGAGAGTTACTCAATTCAAATTACATATAATTTCAATTGTACCTTCTAAATACGTTCAAACATTTCCATCGGCATCCTCGTAATATAGAAATGTGCATCCACATTCAATCTCGACATAATTTGATTCTACAATCCTAATTAATCATCATTAAGTTACTAAGTTCCTCATCTAGGAATATGGTGCGATTTATGTGTTTTGGAAAAGAAAACATCAGTTCAAATAAAAATTCGAAATACATGTTCCTAGATCGATAGAAGAAGTATAGTAAAGAGTGATTGAAACCAAGAACTACTTAACTTAAATAACTAATTTTGTGCTAAAATGGTTGAACCAATCCTCTTAAATTCAAGAAAAGAATAATCAAGGGGATCACCACAACTAGCTTTTTACGAAAGTATACGTCTTAGAATTTGCTGATGGCGCAACTGATGCTAAATACAAGGTGTAACCGAGATGAAGCGGAGCAAACCACGTAGTATCTAGTGACCTTAATGAGGCAAATGGTACAAAAGTTAATGACATTTAAAGAAGCAATAGACTCAAAATCATGAGAAACAAATCTACAAATTAATGATCCAAAGCTAAATAAGTTATATAAATATCACTTGCTTTGAAATTCAGCAACCTAAAAAAGAAGAAAATAAATTAAAATTTATCGAACTGCATGTACTACTTCAAAAGTTAAAGTAACTACTAGACTRAACATAATTCATGAACGTGCAAAGTAAGTGTGTTATACTCTTTCTAAATCTGAAGTTCATACGCAATGAAACGTAATTYACACAATAAGGTTAAATTTGTAATGCATATGATATAGAGTTTACTCAATTCAAATTACATGAAATTTCATTTGCATCTTCTATAGACGCTCAAACATTTCTATCAGCATAATCGTAATATAGAAATGTCCATCCACATTCAATTCCGACATAATTTGATTCCAATATCCTAATTAACAATTATTAGGTTACTAAGTTCCTCATCCATGAAGATTGTGCGATTTATTAGTTTTGAAAAAGAAAACCTCAGTTGAAATAAAAATTAGAAGTACTTTTTCTTAGATCAATAGAAGAAGTATAGTAAACAATGATTGAAACCATGAACTACTTAAATAACTAATTTTGGGCTAAAAABGTTGAACCAATCATCTTAAATTCAAAAAAAAATAATTATAAAGATTACCACAACTATCCATTTACAAAAGTATAGTCGTAGATTTTGATTATGGTGCAAATGATGCTAAACCCAAGGTGTGAACTAGATGAAGCGAAGCAAAACACGTCGTATCTAGTAACCTTGATTAGGCAAATGGTTATAAAAGTTAATGAGATTTAAAGAAGCAATAGACTCAAAATTGTGATAAAAAAATTGATAAATTAATGACACAAGGCTTAATAATTATATAAATATCACTTGCTTTGAAATTTAGTTACCTAAAAAGGAAAAAATATAAATTAAGATCTATTGAATTGCATACACTACATCAAAAGTTAAAGTAACTACTCAACTGAACAGAATTCAAGCACGTGCGAAATAAAGTATGTTATACTCTTTCTATATTTGAACTTCATATGTGGTGAAATGCGATTTACACGAAAAGGTTAAAATTATAATGCGTATGATAGAGAGTTTACTCAATTCAAAGTGCATGTAATTTCAATTGTACCTTCTACAGGCACTCAAAGATTTCAATCAGCATCCTCGTAATACCAAAATGTACATCCACACTCAATCTCAACATTATTTGATCCTAATATCCTAATTAATCATCATTAAGTTACTAAGTTCCTCATCCATGAACATGGTGCGATTTTTATGTTTTGAAAAAGAAAATGTCAGTTAAAATAAAAATGAAAAATACTTCTCCTTAGATCAATAGAAGAAATATAGTAACGAGTGATTAAAACCATGAACTACTTAACTTAAATAACTAATTTTGGGCTAAAAAGATTGAACCAATCATTTTTAATTCAAAAAGTGATAATCATAGAGATTACCACAACTACCCTTTTATGGTGCAAATGATACTAAACCCAAGTTGTGACCGAGATGAAGCGAAGCAAAACACGTCATATCTAGCGACCTTGATGAGGCAAATGGTTACAAAAGTTATTGACATTTAATGAAGCAATAGACTCCAAATAATTTATTTAAATATCACTTGCTATGGACTTCAGTTACATAAAAAAGAAGAAATATAAATTAAAATTTATTGAATTGGATTCTCTAGTTCAAAAGTTAAAGTAACTATTCAATTGAACATAATTCAAGAAAGTGCAAAGTAAGTGTGTTATACTCTTTCTAAATCCGAAGTTCATATCCGGGCGTGATATACACGATAAAGTTAAAATTGTAATGCATATGATAGAGAGTTTACTCAATTCAAGTTACATGAAATTTGAATTGTGCCTTCTACAGATGCTCAAACATTACGATACTTGCTGTGTCTATATACATAACTTAACTGACCTGCAAAAGGTAATGTATCTTGAAGCTCGACTAAGCCACCTGAACCAATTGGAACACGCGACTAGCTACCGCTACTTTAGATGACTAATAATATAGCTCGTATGAAGGACAATAACCAAGATTCTGTTAAGCGCGCGTATATTGAGTTGGTCGTAGTGTAGGCATCAACGGAGGCATTTGCCAGGCCGACAGGAGTGGGGGAAGGAGAGAGGAGTGGTAGGGGATATTCCACTTTATTTGGGATTTAAACAAAATTACTACTTCTCAAAATCTCTCCTTGCTCAACTGATACCTTCCATAACACGGTTACTCGCGTTAGTTCTCGTGGTAACATTTTTGTGAAGAGGGGGGGATCCAGTATATGATCCTGATTAAATCTTCTTATTTTAAACACTACGTGGTGGGTTGTGGTTGCCGGATCAAACTAAACGAATAGAAACAAGTAATAAACCGAACACCAGACTCGATGAAATTACAAGGTGATGTCTTTATTTTAGAAGCTAAGTTATAGGTGACGTGTAGAGGGATGGGAAGAGTTTTCAAAAAGTATTGTATGACGCAATTATACAATCTATTTTTGCAATGTAGTCATGAGATGTGTAAATAGAAGTCTGTTGATACTAGAGATTAGCAGGAGTGTGTAAAACAAAGACACACTTCTAACCACATCGCCCTCACTACATAAAACTACATCTAAATATTACCCGAGTCAAATAAATGTCGTCCTATCTAGTCTACACGATTTAATACCTGTTGTCCTGTATCAGACTGTTCCCACACTCTTCCATCAGCCACCCTAACTCACCTTCACGCGAATACCAAACATCCACTCATACCATATTACCTCTCTTTTTGATCTTCGATTTTGAGGACAGTATGTGTAATGTCTGATTGTTCAGAGTTTGAATATCGATACTCGAAAAGATTAACTATGTTACAGGATTTGTGAATGAACAATTATCTGACATTCTGATACAAATAGAGGTTCGGAGAATGTAGGGCAATTCACTGTTCTATATGTGTCGTGTAGATTAATAAATATATAAGATACCCCGCCCCATCCCACCACCTTATTGAAGGTTGACCCAAATACCCGCCTCGTCAAACGCCTACGGGTCTAATCACCTTTCCTCATGTTAAGCTCACTAACCGCCGTCCTTCATTTCAAAGTTACCCTCCTCTGCCGTCAAATATGATCCAAAAAAATACCGTTTACAAGAAACTTATATAGTCAACACTGAGTCATGCACATAAGATCATTATAAATATTTACACATAAACTTAACCTCACGTGTTCGCTATACGATGTGAATAGTTTTCGTAATACACTTGTAAAGATATTATTACAAAAATGTAACCCAGGCTTTAATACACACAACTAATGGTAAAGGCGAAGTGATAATTCATCTACTATAATTACATCTATCCGCTATTAGGTTACAACAAAAGTCTAAATTTAAGGTGGGGGGTTTTTGATATCGGTGTGTGCGCTCATTCCCCACCTACGGGATGTGGTGACTGAGGACTGGGTATCTATCAGTTAATATTTTTTTTATTCCTAAAAATATGATACTATAGCGTCGTGTAGACTATACCGTGGTGAGGTGGGGGGGGGGGGTTTTTAAAAGACCCCCCCCCCGAAAAGCCTCTACAGGCACACCTCCCAGTCGCCCCCCACACCCTCATTCAATGTAATATTTCCTCGCGCCTCTCCAACACAAAAAATAACAAAATAAAAAAAAAGTTAAATAGTTGAGAAGGAATTGGGGAGTGAGTGGGAGGGGTAGATATTAATGGGCCCCACAGAGCTCCTTCATTAATGTGGGGGTTGGGGGGGAGGAGGTTTCCGGATATTTTTTCTTAACTTTTATATTTTTCTAATTTCCCACCCCCTTGTTATATTTTTTTTTTTTTTATTAAAAAAAGGGGTTAAAAACCATGGAGGAGGAGAAGCAAGAGTATGCGTGGAAAACAAAGAGTGCTAAGGGAATTTGAACAGGGACGGAGAGAGATATAACCAAGTTAAAACTTGGGGGGAGAGACAATTTGGTTATTTTGATCTCTGTGGATAGTTTGGGTAGGGGTGCACCAGACGGGAGAGAAGGAGGGGGGTACAGAGAGGGAAATAGGAAGTTGAAGAGTAAACAGAGTGTGGAACTGAAATCTTAAATAAAACGCAGGTTCATCTTTTAGATGGGCGTGCGCGCAGGGTGAAGGGGTTTTAATAATAAGACTTTACCGATCATACACCTCATTATTTGAGATGGGAAGTGTTGAGAGTGAATAAAAACTTGTAGATATTAGTGTAAACGGAACAATAAATTATTTGGTGTCTAGTATGTCTATGTATTGTTTGTATATATTGATTATAGTATATATGATTTCTAGTATCCTTTCTCACAAAAAAACAAAAATAAAGTGATGTATATATTGTATCGTGTGTATTAACGCGTACAAGCACCTACTTGATATCTTGTAGTACTTTATAACCTATTATGGTTATTAATATTGTAACTTGTTGTGTGTGTTATTTATTTTTTGTATGTGACATATTTCCATTTTTACCTTATAATTACAGTAAACTTAACTTATTGAAGTATAGTATACGTAATTAAATTTGGAACAACACCTGTAGGGCGAAGTGGGTGTATACTTTGAATCTAAATCTATGTCTCATATTGTGTGGAATAAAGCGTGGCACGCGTTAAAAGCAAGTCAACACATCAAATCAATTAAAAAAATTCATCACATTCACTTAAAGTTGTTTAATATGGTAAATGTAATCATAGGTCGCACATCTTAAATGATTACCAGTTATCTCTATTCACTCATAATATAGTTTGCGTATGTAATAGTTCGAGTCACCTAGTAATTAAATAGTCAAAACAAAGAAGGTGTTTAAAGTTTAGATAACGAAGAATTTGGACAGTAATTTAAAACATTGGTAAACCGAGTAGTTCTAACGAAACTAGATACCAGAAGCCAAAGTAGAACCAGTGGTGGAACCCCAAATCGTAGTCTACGGGTTAGGTTCGTTTAAGATGCCTGCGATATGAAACATTTTACCGATCAACACCGTTAGAGATATTTTAATATTAGATAATAACTTAACTTCTAAGTAACCAAGTGAAAAAATCGTGTTTGTAATCAAATAACCCATTTTAGCATAAAGTGGTGAATGAAAGCGTCCACCCGACTTAAACCAAGTTCAACTCATCAATGAAATTGAAAAAGTACATCACATACGGTTAAGTATTTTAAATTAAATATATAGTAGAAAAACTCCGTTGACTTAAGGTTTCGTTTACTATAAATATATTTAATATTTCGAACCCTAGTAATTAATATATATAAACAAAATAGTACTAAAACTCAGATTAACGAAGAAATTACAGTATTTTGAAAACATTTGTAACACCGGTATAAGTTTCCAAGTGATCTATGGCTGCACAAAACGAAGCGAAGTAGTACCCAGTGTGTAACCCAATCGTAGGAAACGCGGTATTCGTTTAAGATACTGGATTATGAAAACATCTATCGATCTTACACATTTAGGAAATTTTAAATAAGAAAAAAACTCAAATTCTACCTAACCAAGTTGTAAGAAGCTGGTTTTAACCAATAAATTCAATACACCAAGTACCAAAAGTTAGTGACAAATGATATAAGGAAACTGACTAGTTCTTCCTCTTGCAAATTAAAAATAAAGTTACTGTAAAAGAAAAAGGTTTTGAGTATTTTTAACGTTGGTACAAGTTACCTACTCCACGAATCTTGAATTCTTAACAATTAATCCTATAATCTTAGTTTACTAGACAGCTTAACTTACACCTTACGGTGTAAAGATATAATGCCTCTTACGACTAAGCTT
>MEJB01000746.1:46315-58814 GCA_001752375.1 Rhazya stricta
TCGAGCATTAGAATCGAGGGTCCTTTGGACGGGATTCCTTGGGAGAGGAGTTTTCGAAGTTTATCGATCTTTGAGTGGACATTAGAATTTATATACGGTGAACTGAGTTGTAGGAGTAGTTGATACCGGAGATTCTAATGTGTTTGGGTGTTAGGGACTGAAGTTGTTACGTAAGAGTGGATCATCTAATAGATCGTCTCTCTCGTATGATTATTTTTTAGTTGGTGTAGGAAGGGTACGTGGATCGAACCATCTGTTTAGACTGTCAGCGTTGTTTTGTACACCGTTAGGTAATATGCTTTCTTCCATAGAGGACAGCGATCAGAGAGTAAAAGCCCATACAAAAGGAGTCAAAGTCACTTTTTGAAGTGGAGAGACGAGAACATTTTATTGTATATATCTGTCCATTTTCGACGATGAAAACTCCTTGAGGCTTGATTCATATATCGGTTGAGGGTGAATCTATCATAGGAAAGGGGTTCCAGGAATATGGTTTTATTTTTTAAAATTTTGTAATTAAATTCTAAATTCTAATGCAAGACCAGAAAAATATAATGAAAGAAGAATGCGATGAATGGGATGAACAAAACAAACTGAATAAATAGAAAACAATATCAAATCGATCAATTGAATGTTCAATAATTCTCTTTGGTAACTTTCTCTTCTTCCTATGGCGTAAAGCTATTCTCGATATTAAAATATCTGAAAATTTCTTCCCTAAAGTCCTTGAACAAATTTGCAATAGTTCGAGCAATTAAATTTAGCAAATCACCGATTTCTAAATATTTCGCAACTGAAATAAGACAAAGAACATTGTGATCGTCTTTCTTGACAAACTCATAATCAAAAGTTCCTTTTGTTATCTCCTGAAATCACACAATCTCCATGTTTATAGAGATAAACCAACACCATAGCCGAAGTCCTGCTCTTAAGATTGGTGAGGGGAATGGCACCTGATGTACAATTGTCTTCAATCATGTTTCTGATCGTCATAGACTGGACTGCTACAGATTCTTTAACGATGAACTCCCCGCCTTATTTGCTCTTCAAGATCAGAATCTTGTCCTCCGCAGACGAAGACATGATTGTGTGAACTGAGAAGACAGGCAGAATTTTGGATCAAGAATTAGGAAGAAAGATCAAATAGGCAAGAAAGTCAGAGAAGATTATATAAAGATGGTTTTATGGGTTGGGATGAGGATTTTGTCTGCTCAATTGGAATTGAAGTGTGAAGAGGGTTGTACAATGTAGAAGATTCCTAGAAGGATATAATAAAACATTACATAGTTATTTATTATATCTTATTTCAATAAATTATACAGTAAATTTAAGTGATATTCTACCCTTCTCGTCTCAGTAAATCTCTTCTTGGCTGTCAGGTTGCCTCGCCTCGCTGTCATTTCCTATTTTCACTCGCGGCTGCAGTAAGTCTTTACTGTCCTGAATCGTGTCATTGCTCAAAGATGCAAATTTTCAGTTTAAGATTGCTAAACTACAGTAAAGAACTTCCATCTTTGCTTTGTTAATCCAATAGTTACTGTAATTTGATTGTATGTTCACCACATAGGATGAACTATCTAGTCATTTCAGGTTCTATTACACTGTTTTTTCCTCTATGGCAATAGAAACTATTTTCCATTTTGACTTTTTTATGATTATCAAACCTAGAATCACCATTGTATGATGCCCAATTCATTTTCACTTTGTCCAGATTCAAACTTCTTCTCAAAACCTTAGTCCAGGAAGAAATAATCATTCCTCTTCCTGCATGTTCTCCGAATCCTAATCACAACTTGTCTCGCCAGCAAGTCTTCATAATGATGCTAGTCCTAGTTCAGCCTGAGAAGGACTAAATTCTCAATGTTTAATCAGGAGAAGCCTCCTTCTGTAGGATTGCCAACTAGAGGTACGAATAGAATTGTATGAACACAGACAACTCCTCACCAAAACTGGTGAATCTTCTTGGCCTACCGTCTCACCTACCTGATACATCTTCACCTCTCAAAAACAGTAAATTTTGAATTCAAAATGCTTCAAGTGTTCAAGGACTATTTTGGCCACATCTATAAAGAATT
Source organism: Rhazya stricta (assembly GCA_001752375.1). Classification (NCBI taxonomy): domain Eukaryota; kingdom Viridiplantae; phylum Streptophyta; class Magnoliopsida; order Gentianales; family Apocynaceae; genus Rhazya; species Rhazya stricta. Next base: position 48,391 of record MEJB01000746.1, read on the forward strand.
AGATACCTCAGTAACATTATCAACAGCACCACAGGAAACCCCAGCTAGTAGCCTCTCCTTCGACTTTCCCAGCACTTTGTTTCGGGAGGAAAGCCTGACGCAGAATATATGATGCTACATGCAGGTCAAACCCTATATCTCGCTTTGATTTAACAGTTCATTTACGAGCTACTTCAAGTGGGAGGGGTTCATTAAAGAAAATATTATAACAAGTCTACAATAAACTGTTCGAGTACAAATATACAATATTATTTTCTTTCAAATACTTCTTTGAACTAGTAGATAGGAGCAACCCGAAGAAGACGACTAGGACTATTTGAAGTTCCCTGGTACAAGTACTCAGATCTATTTTCAATTAGGTTGTAACTCCATCATCCTTCATCCTGCCATGGCACTAATGCCTCGGTCGAAAGAGAAGTGCTATGGTCATTGAAAAGTGCTTTGCCTTTCAAATATTCAATTTGTTCCTAGGTTTTAGTCATTGTATTCACTTCAAAAAGATCCAAGCTGAGTTTCTATGGCTTGCTCCATGTAAGTAGTATTTCCCCAAACACCATACAACTACGAGAAGCATGCCTAGGAACTCAACATTGAGAGAGAGAGAGAGAGAGAGAGAGAGAGAGAGAGAGAGACCAAAGGCTTTCAGAACCCAAGAATCAAGTTTTACGTACTCCTTGAAGGGGGAAAAAATATTCAAATAACTATTTCCAAAGAGGACTCAACGAACATACAATGCTAAATTTGGTAATTTCTATAAATTTCTATTTTTGATTATTCAAATATCTATATTATTTCTTCAATTAAGCTGTCATATGAACTTGAAAACTTGACCAAGAATTAATTGGGAGATGAAAATGACTTTTATTATATATGGAAAATGTTTCTAGAATTTTAGTTACTGAAATAGTAATCTTGATTCACTTTTCCATCTATAATTGTGAAGTGCAGAGAAGAGATGGTGGAGACTGTAATCCTGATAGGTCCTAGAGAAGAACAGAAAAACTTGCACTTTTCAAAACAAAACATTTACTTTTCAAAGTCTTCATACCATCCCATGAACCTAATTGTGAAACGAAAGATGCATATCAAGCTAACAAATGCAATCATGACAATTTACTAAAATTTAATAATATATGTAAGTTTACGTTTAATTGGGTACAATAGTAAGTAGACTTATATGTAAGTTTACGTTTAATTGGGTACAATAGTAAGTAGACTTATCTCTGGCAGAAAATGATGAATCAATTCCTTTTTTCTCTAAGGATCAACTCAATTTGGTTAACACAAATGATGAACCAACAATTAAATTTCAGTATGGAAATAATTAATTATAGACAACTAACTTTAACAATAAACTTTCAATAGAAAAAGGTTTTGGTTGAGGTAATTAAATTCACACTAGTTCAAGCATTTGTTCATTCATTCGATAATTTACTCTAGTCAATTTTTATAAATAAATTGGTTATAGTTGTCAARTAAAGYTTTAAACAATCAATCCTTCCTTAAGTGTCRATTTAAAAGGAAAAGCCTTGTTAATTATCCCTAATCGATAGACAACCAAGAGATAGCACATGAGATTTAATGTACAAATAACATTAAATATTAGAGAAGGTTTATACAATTATACAATTACGGATTTGATTGATTTTTTTTACTACATGCTATTAGACTTAACAAAATATCTGCGCATAATAGTCAATCAAGTCAACAACCATTACCTGTTATTAATTGAGTATATAAACACTTTTAGATCTCAAAAATGAACTAAACTAGTGCTTCATTAATCCTTAACTAAAAAAGAAGAACTTAGAAACAAAACATTACGTGGAGAATGATAATGTCCAAAACGAATAATGGATAACAGGTTGTCATCTACCCTCCTATCTGTTTTCCTGTGTTTCATTTCTATAGACTAGGAAACAATAAGAATTCCTAAATTGCATCACCTAACTAATTCAAAATTTAAAAATTCATATATATTGCACTAATTTGGACTCTATCCGATCCCATTTGCTCTCCTTAGAGAGCTTCACCAAAATCTACTAAATGTGTATTTCAGTCTCCGATGTTTTCTGCACTACAATTACATGGAGTTGTATATAAATGATGTACACAAAAGTATAAAACCTTGTATCGAAGATATCAAAAGATATACATAAATACATAAAGCTCAGAATTGAAACCCTCATATTTAAGTTGAAAAGAGTTGAAGAAAGAAAAGGTCAGGTAAACCTACCATTTGTTCAATATCGCTACTCCAAAATCATGGGCTTCTTCTCTTAAAAAAATTCATTCACATCGAATTCTATATCTTCAACCCTGTTTATCGAGAGAGTTAAACAATTAGCAGATAGGAAAATTAAAACAGAAAAAAATGTGCTCAAAAGAAAAAAAACTTATAATCAAGTGAAATGCATAAGAATCACTTTTTAATGTTAAGGAATGCATAATCTAGATTGTTCCTAAGGGATTAAAATCGAAAAGTATGAATTGCACAAAGGTACAAAAAAATGACGATGCACTCTCAACTTTTGCAAGACTTTTGAAATTAAAAATAAATAAAAAAGAAAAAGATTGAAACAATCTGTTAAAACATCATAGGTAGCATCTTGCATCTCATGTATCAAGTAATAATTAATTAATTTCTTCCATCTATACCTTATGCAATTTTCAAAGCATCCCAATTGAACTCATAAAGTCAGGTTATTTTTTTCTCAATTTATTTTCTTCTCCCTATTCCATTAATTGCTCCAATTCTTTTTCAAGATAATAGTAAAAATGTCATTTCATTTGTAATTTATGATCAATTTATTATCTTCTTACTATAACATGTACACTTTAATAAATGAAAAGAGTAGTAAAATTCGATATTCTAATTGCTTCAATTTTAAATGGCGAGCTGGGTTATTAAATAAGCTCATTATTAGTTACTTGTTTACTAATTAATTATGACAATTTTAGAAAGGAAGAACATAAAACAAAGACAAGATTAAATCCACTCTTTACTTTCTTATCAAAAAGGAGGAACTGATGTTTGCATAAGCTTCTTTTCTTATATTCTTTTTTGGCCATTTACTCTCTTATGACAGAGGCGAAATATTTTGTCTCGTTTTCTCCCGAAAAGAGAATCTTCAAAGTCATTTATAATCAATCCTATATCAATTCAAAATTTAGAAATGATCTTTTCTAAATGCAATATATAAACAAACTTTAATTACTTTCATTTTTGGTGTATGTAATATGGACCAGAAAGCTTGAGTACTATAAAGGAGACCTCCAAAACTTAAGCATACGGGTGAACCATTAATTGAAGGATTGCAATCGGCTAATCTTCAACATTTCTCCTCTTTTACATAGGTATTTTTATAAAGAAAAAAAATTAAAATCGACCGCTTCCAAGTTTAAAAAGATTGACCCTAATCGGATTACTTGAGGAATTCATGCTTAACATAGTTGCATCTTCTCCTCCCTATTGTGATTATTATGGCTAAGGCTCTTAACCAAAGATGATATTTTGGAATAGAAGCAGTGCATATTGCTGTACGTGGGATGGGCTCAGTTGCCATGAGTTCACAGGTACATGGTAAGCTATCAGATTCCATATTTTGTCTTACCAAGACTGCAAAGCCTCTTACTATCTGGGAATGATCAGCTTAGTGTTCCTAAGGAAAGAGCAATTTTAGCAATACTCCACCTCTGCAGGTTTTAGATCTCTCTCCGGCCAGCTGCTCATCTAATGGAACCCTTGATTTTATCGGTTTGTTCTCATTCCTAAGATCTTTAAATCTCTCTGATTCTGGATTCTCGGGTTCTTTTCCAAATTCAATTGGAAATCTTTCACAAATCGTTTTCTTGGATCTCTCTTTTAGCAATTTCAGCAGAGATAATGCATTTGATGGCACAATCCCATTTTAGTTATTTTCTATCCCATCATTAGAAATGTTATATATGGTAAGTCTTGATCATTCACACCTTGACAACTTTTCCTTTCTAATAATAAATTTATCATTAAATGAAAACAAAATCAAGAAAAGCTCCTTTCCTAGCCTTCATCTTTTGTTATTATCGTCTTATGAGGAATTCATTTCCCTTTCCTCCTTGAAATCCTTCAACATGAATTGTAAAGGCCCTGATTGGTTTCGGGATTTTGATGAGAGAAAAAAAAAAGGAAAAGTAAAAGGATTATTGGAAAACAAAATGTTGTTTGGTTACTGAGAAATTATTAAGGAAAAGGAAGATGATTTTAAAGGAAAGTATTACTTTTGTTTAGTTTATTGCTTCTAGGGTAGAAATATAAAATGAAAAAAAAGAAGAAGAACAAACATATAGATAAGAATATTTTATTCTTAAAAAAACTAAACTCAAAACGAAACTTTTGTATAAAATTAAGTTATATATTTTGTTTAATGCGTTTTTCCTAATAATTTATAAAGTATATTAGCTCAAAATTGATAGAGTTTGGGCGTATCTTAACTCGAATTGTTGTAAGCTCCACAAGGATAATAAATATCTAATACATAAAAGATTCATATATGCATTAAACAATAATAAAAAACATTTATATTTCTAAATATTAAGCTATCTGTTGGATAATAAGTATATGTATCAAATTGCACATTTAGAAATTATATCTTTTTATTTTGTTTTAAATTTACTTTTAAAGAAATTTAAAAGTATTTTTTGTTTAGTTGAATTTTTTTCTCTAATTGATTTTTCTTTCTCAAAGACTTCCTTCAAAAAGAAAAAGTAAAAAAAAGAAAAAGAAAAATCCCTTGTAGAAATCACACACAATCAACCAAATCTTTTTAATTCTAATACAAATATCATTTTTATTCATTTATTCATTTTTACAGCTTGTATTGGGCTGAAGTTTARGTAATCAAGTTCTATCGAAATCATTGCTCATCCTCTATATCAATTTAAAAAGATCAAAACTAATTCTTAAATGAAAATTTTCTCCTTAATATAAAATTATAAATCAATTGAAATTTTTAAAAAAGAACTTTGAAAATCAAATTATTTTCAATTAGTTATTTTTATTTTTATTTTATTTTTTTCCTTTTATTCTTCTTCCTAACCTCCATCACGGGTCAAAAAGCAATATCACATGGCAGCTACCAATGTCTTCTGACTTTCTTCCTCTCTGTTTTCTTTGGTTGCCGTAGCCCCCAACATCCTCCCTCTTCTCAAGAAGAGCTAGCTCGCCTTCTTTTATGGTGTTGCTGTAAATAACAGAGTCTCGATTACACACAATACACACTTCTCTCAGTAAGCTAAAGAGAAAGTAAAATATGGGGCTAAGTTTACTTGCCCCTTGGACTCTCCGATCGTCAAGGCTCAGAAACACCAATTTCAACCACCTCAGCCACTAATTTGTCTCAACCACCAAGTTAAGGAACGCAAAAGTAGCCCAAGCCTTAGCTGACCCAACCACTGATGCTCCAAACCAATTGTCTTCTTCTCCATCCGAGTCCCGCTCGCAATATCTTGATACGATGTCTGATGATTCGTTAATGGTTAGCTCTATTTTCATAGATATCCTCTGATTTTGTTTACTATAAATATTATGGGAAATTGGAAGGGTTGTGTACTAAATTTCTTTTAAGGAAGGAATTTCTTCTCYATKAGTATTTACTGATTACCTTTTTCAGTGTTTCCTTTTCYCCTATCCGTCTTCTWAGGATTGAAACTTGTTAAAATCAAGTTTTGAWRGAGCTYGAGCTTATGTTATTTTMCMTTTTTCRTGAAACCTACGGRGCCATTTGTGATAGAGCTTATGCACTTTTTGTCTTGAATAATGGTACGTGTAGTTGAACTATCAATAAGACAAATTTTGATCCATCTACAAATATATAATAAAGTAAAAGTAATTGTTCTTAAAAAACTCTATAGAAAAATATTAAGTTAATAGTAACTTAACCAAATAATGAAATAGTCTCAAATATAAAAACTTCAAAAACATAAATAAAGTCCATCAAAAACTTAAAAAGTTAATGAAAATATAAACAAAGTSCATGTAGGAAAATACATAAGAAGGAAAAATTATTCTTTGTCTTCTAATATGCCATCAACAATTAAATGGTCAATGTTTTCCTTTGGATCAACAACAAAAATCAAAGGTCACCATATTAATCAAGTCAATTGGACCATCAAAGTCATGAAATTCACTTCCACCTTCCCTTTTTCCTTGATTGACTTTTGATATAGGTCTACAAGGTATTTTAACTGCACGATTGGTGCGTACTCTATCTTCAAATCATTTTGGAGATGATGACGAAGGAAAATTAGTTTTTTTTTTCTTACATCATCCTGCTAAGATTCATTTTGTCCTTCTTTTATTGTATCCCCATGCCCTTTTAAGGTGAATTTGGGCATTAAGGGTCTATAACATTTAATTCTTGTTGAATATATAATACAACTAAATTAAATTTGGTGATAATTCTATACTAAACTAGGAGATAATATGGATATATTTGTACATATTCCTTCAGGAATTATATATAATATCACCAATGTATTTTCAAGGCAAAAGYTATTTTGAGAGCATAATAATAATTCGTTTAAAATGATTATTACTCCAGGAATAATATTTCAATATTGTTCATRAATATTTAGATTATGATGTACTCTTCAGGAGCAAATAATCAATTTATAATAATTATTTCATATTCTTCAGGAATATAATATTYTTTAAGAAYGTTTAATATTACTRATTTACACTATTACCATTTCGRGARSAATAGTTTAATATACKTCRGGACTATTGATATTATAAATATTGAATAATAATAAATAAAATAAAGGAATTGAAATATTAAGTTATATGACATAACAAAATATTAAGAAAACATGAAGAAAGGTTATGACATAAAAGTTAAAAAAAAAATTAAAAAAGGGAGATCCACATTACAAAGAATCATGCAAAATATTATATAATGACATAACGTGACATATAAACATTAAGAAACATTAACCAAATATAATGTAACTTTATTGACCCATGGAGTTAGAATAAGCAATTTTTAAAATAAAGTCATGTAAAGTCTATATCAGATTATAACTAGAGTACAATACAAAACTTGATAACAATACAAATCATACAAACCTCTTGAAATTCARGCTATAAAAACATCACATATGCTTAATCAATTGCATACTTCAATTAATTTGAAGCAGCATATATATGTAAGTTACAAAATTATATGACTAACCTTGTAGAGACTTAAAAATCAAAAGTAGACATTCGCGTAAAAACTTTAAGCTTGAAGCTTCAAGAGGTGGAGATCGGTAAAGAATCGTGTTGATAATGTGTTATACTATTATAAGGAGAAAGGGGAGGAGAGATTTATAGGGAGATGAAAGAGAAGTAGGGAGGAATCATAGATTGAATTATCATTCGTTATGATGTGAGCCAGAACCCTACATTTATAGAGGTTAGGCTCTGGGCTTCTAGGCTTCTAGAGCTTCTAGAAGAGTCATTCACTATATATTTAGAACAGATTAATTTATATTTGACTTTCTTTTACTACGGCGTTAATCATGTGGATTCCAGATGTTTCCCCCATGTGGATGCTTATTAAATTTGTTTCTTAAAATAAAGTGCAATTTTTTTAAAAAAAGTAAATCCCACACAAAAAAAGAAAAAAGTCGTGCCGCCACGTGTGATGCAATCCAATGTTCGAGCCGCCATATGGTAGTCGCAAATGCATTTCATGTGCAAGGCAAGTGTCTATGTTGCTGCGCACGTTTATTGCATAAGTCCTCCTTTCAATCGTCAACACATTATTAATTTCAATTTTTGGATTATTTTTAATTGTGTGAAAGTTAATTTTTTTAAATTTCAATTTCGTTCCAATCATTATTATGTATAATTAAATTAGAAATCAAAATTTTCATATAAAAGTTTGATAGATCTGAATGATATTTTTTTGAAGGTAGAGTGAAAACTTCTTAAAGAGATTGAAATCTATTAAAATCATTGGCTAAGGGATATTTTTGAATAAAATAACTCCCAAGAAGTAACGTAAAAAGATTCAAGACGCATACATTTAACAATTTCCCTTAGTTTATATGAAAACAAGTATAATAAAAGATATCATGGTTATGACTGATTAGGAATAGAAAGATCTGGGAGATGGTTAATATAGAAAGATCTCCATTGAATCGATCTAATAATGTAGACTAATTCTCGGAGAAAATGTAAAAACCATAATCACATCAACACTAATTATTATTATATCATTCATAAAATAAAATAATAACTCTGTTAATCCAAAAATGATTGAACCTAAATTGGTCATTAGGTGGCATACTCCCAACTTTAATTTATGGCACGCAATTAATACATTTGACCTATGGGAAAAGGCGGATGAGAAATAAGAACTTCACAGTTGGTTTCACATTTAAGCTAAATGCCGCAATGATAAATAAGAACCAGATGAGTTTCGCCTGCAAGTTGTGGATCGGAAACCCAATTTTGGATAAGAACTTCCTAAGCAACTTAAATATATTGGAGAAAATGCTGAAGTCTAATTCCTTCCTTCCTTCGTAATTAAACACATTAAAAGACTCATCTTCTTCCTCAATTCTCAACCTTAAAATTAAAAGTATCATGTTTTAATTTTCAACAAAAGCACCGAGTTATAGAAACCCATCTCCTGTAGAGGTGACGAAAATTAGAAGATTGAGATGAAATTAAGATAAGATAAAGGATGGCAGGTTGGGTCTCTATCGTAATCTTTTTTGCGTTGGGGTGGGATGGAATTATGAAAATTAGAATATTTAGATAAGATTTAGATAAAGATTAAGATGACCAAAGCAACACAAGAGCACGAAGTCAATTGCCCGTTAAGAAATCAAAGAAGATAGAAGAAGAAGAAGAAGAAGAAGAAGAATTTTCTTTGAAAAAATAGAAGAGTGTGATTGATTGTTTTGCCCCTAAAAAGCAACCACGTGCGGTGCAGGTGAATTGGTATTGCCAAAAGTGACTTGGCGTTGTCCGGGAAATGAAAAAATGATCATAATTAGTTCAAGGATATAAGATTTCAAAAGAAAAGAAAAAAAAAGATTAGGGACATTTACAAAGATTGAGAATAATTCAATGACAAAATATGCTAATTTCTTATTTTATTTTTTTGCAAATTAATTACAATTCCGTTGGCAATCCCTTGGTAATTACCAATGAATTTTATTAAATTTTAACTATTGTTATTTTTCATTTTTCTTCAAATTATTTTTACAATTCTATTGGTAATTCTTTGGTAATTATTGACTTAATTTATTAAATTTTAATTATTTTTATTTCTATTGTTCTTCAAATTATTTTTACAATTCCTTAGATAATCCCTCGGTAATTACAAACGGATCTGAAGTTTTAATTATTATTTTTAAAACTTATCTTCAAAATTATTTTTAAATTCCATGGGTAATCCTACTAAATTACCGACAGACTTATTCCTTGATAGATTTTCTGATGGATTATTTATTTTTGACAATTTTGACCATTCTCAAATTATACAAAAATCTTTAAAAAATTAGATTTTCATTTTCGGGTAGCAGATGGGGTTATTTGAACTGCCATGTGGTCATGTTTTACATAAATCAAAAGAAGGTATGTATTTACTCTGCTCGGGGGTACTTCTCCTTCCTGGAGAAAGTATGCTCTAATGGTACTCGAGGATGCATGCATTTTTCTCTTCCCTTGAACTCTATTTCAATTTATTTTGGTTTGTTGTATTTACATATATTCTCTTTTTGTTTTATTCAAAACATAGGGTGATGTGTTGGTAAATGTACCGACGGGACGGAGTACTAGTGTAGCGGTTTTCCAATGGTGAAGTCTTTTCATTAACTAATTTTTGACATTCCGCGATCCTTATGAGCTAATTCATCTTTTTCTTTTTGTTGACCCTATATATAGTCCATAGTTCATCATATGGATAAGTTCGGATCACCATGATGCTTTTTGTTCTTCTTGTTGTTACGTTTTCTCTCTGTTTTGTGATTTTAACACATATTTGGGAGATGTCTGATTAGGAGGTTCCATCAATTATTGACAAAATAGATCTATTATTCAGAGATGAAATATTTTGTAACCAATCTATATTATGACAAACTTATTCTTCAAAGATAAGTTTGGTGATGAAATATTTGTAAATGAAACCAAAAGTGACTTGTATTAATTTAAAACATTTAGCTAACTTAAACTACTTTACAAATAGTGAACTTCAAGCATCCAATGCCAGCCCAAAGAAAAACTTAGCTTAGTGAATGTGCAAACGAACACAGTATTATGAATAAAAATAATAGAAATGATCAAAAGTACTAGGTCGGTGGTATACTTACCAATTAATACCCCCAAAAGTTACAAACTAAAAACGATGTTTTTGAAGTCACAGTAGATAATATTTAACAACAATCACATC
>MEJB01000750.1:32100-50403 GCA_001752375.1 Rhazya stricta
AACTAACCAAAAATTTGAACATTTTAATATAAACAATTTGATTTCTACTTAGCCAAAATTTAACATTTGTAGAAACTTTCTGAAAACAAAKATGAACGTATATTAAGAAAAATGCTTCAATTACATACTAGCATTGTTTTCCTTTTCTTATAAGAGAAATGGAAAATTCCTTGTTATTCCACTTGATTCCCCTTCTTTGTGAGATTCTTCATCATATTCAGTTTTTTGAGCCGCTGCATAACTCATGTGCTCCAGTGAACTTAATGAATGAATATCTACCTTTGATCCAATATAGACGTAGCCACAATACCAACAAGAAATTCGAGATTCTTAATGGGATGATGTTGAAGAAGGATTGCAAATAGAAGAAATTGTCATTCTAGTCATTAAAGTTTTGTGGGGTAACAATAGTGAAAGACGCTTTTGAACAAATCTTTTTATATTCAAACCTCCAAAGAATTGCGATTGCAATGACTTAGACAGGTTGTAGAAGTGTAAGGCAATAAAGGACACGTGCATAAAATGTTAATATATAGTATTAACTAAAATATTTCATAAAAAAGTGAATATAAATTAAACTAACTAATAAAATTTTATCAACTTTAATTTCTTAATAAATATTGTGTCAATCGTAATCTGAAAGCTCGGTATTGAACATGAGTATATTTGATGATGATTTATTCATAAGAGGTATTTTTCTATTTACAAATGATTTATAAAATTGTCTTACATAACGCGCGTGCATAAAATGGTCACATTATTAAATTATAAAAATAAGCATGCACGCATATTATTAGATTGTTACGTTTAATTTTTCCTTTCTTGTACTTAAAACATGAGGTCAAATAATTTCATAGAGAATAATGATTTATACTAATCATAGTTTTAAAGAATATTTTAAAAGATTGTAAAATTTACTCATGTYGTAAAATTTACAAGTAAAAAATCGCGTGAAACAATGTGGTTTTGGCATAACCAAAATTTAAGTGTTTAGAAACTTTCTGGTTTGTGGCCAAGCGAATATGGAGTTGAAAAAGTGATTTCAGACTTCCAGAAGCTATCAAAATCTGATCAGACCAAGAAGATGTTGGACTAGGCAGCCTTCATGAGGCAAAGGATAAGCAAACTCAAGAAATAACTGAARAAGCAACAGATTGAAAATTGCGACAATAAGGTCACGGAATTAATTACCAGAGTGTATGGGATGGCAAAAACATGCTGGAGGGCTCAATACAAGCATCCATTAGAATATGACAATGCCAAACTTGAATGATCTCAGGCAAAAGACAAGCATGCATGCATATCAGTAGATCGCCACGTTTAATCYTTGCTATCACRTTGTTAAAACTTGCGGTCAACACGTTTCYCCCACCTTGTAACAAAGAATGCTGCCACATTTTAGAAGAACTTCAGGAAAATAACATAATGAATAATGATGTATATGAGTCATAGTTTTAAAGAATATTTAGAAAGATTGTAAAATGTAGTCTTGTCATAGAATTTACTAGTGAAAAACTACGTAAAGACATTTCATTTCTACATAGCCAAAATTTAACATTTGTAGAAACTTTTTGAAAACAAAGACACAAGTATATTAAGAACATGGCAATGGCAAACTTGAATGATGTTRGGCTAAAGACAAGAAAGCATGCATACCTATAGATCACCACATTTAATCTTTCCTTTCATGTTGTTAAAACTTGCGGTCATGTAATTTCTCTTACCTCCTAACCAAAAATGCTGCCACATTTTAGAAGAACRCCATGAAAATAACATAGAGAATAATGATGTATTTGAACAATAGTTTTGATAAATATTTAAAAAGATTATAAAATGTAGTCTTTAAAAAAAAACCACATGAAATAATTTTGTTTCTAAATAGGCAAAATTTAACAATTTTAGAGACTTTCTAAAAACAAAGACAAAAGTATATTAAGAAGAAGACTTTGATTTCATACTAGTATTGTTTTCCTTTTCTTAAAGAGAAAGACACATGTGCTCTGGCGAACTTAATGAATTTAGTCTCTTATCCAATATAGATGTAGCCATGATACCAACAAGATATTTTAGATTCTTGATGGGATGATGTTGAAGAAGGATTGCAAATTGAAGAAATTGTCCTTCCGGTCATTAAAGTTTTGCGAGGCTACAACAGCAAAAGACGGTTTTAAATAAAGCTTCTTATGTTTGAACCTCCAAAGAATTGCAGTTGCAATGACTTAGACCACCTACAGTAGCATAATTTGATAAAGGGCATGTGCAAAAAAATGTTAATATATAGCATTAACTAAAACATTTCATAAAAAAGTGAATAGAAGTTAAACTGATTAATAAAATTTTATCAACTTAGAATTTCTTAATAACAATGGTGTTAGCACATCTACAATCCGAAAGCTCTGTATTGAAAATGAGTATATTTGATGATTAATTATTCTTAGGAGGCATTTTTCTATTTACAAATGAAATATAAAATTGTCTTACATACGTGCTGCATAAAATGTTGACATTATCATATTATTAAAATAAGCATGCGCACATATCATTAGATCGCCACGTTTAATGTTTCCTGTCATGTTGTCAAAAATGAGGCGAAATAATTTCACCCACTTCATTACAAAGAATGTCGACATTGTAGAAGAACGGCATGATATTAACATAGAGAATAGTGATGTATACTAATTAGTCTTAAAGAATATCTAAAAAGATTCTAAAATGTAGTCTTTTTGTGGAATTTACAAGTAAAAAAATCAGGKGATACAATATGGTTTTGGCATAGCCAMAAATTAATATTTTTAGAAACTTTCKGGTTTGTGGCCGAGCGAATATAGATTTCAAAATGTGATTTCAGACTTCTAGATGCTACTRAAAGTGGAGACCAAGAAGATGTTGGACTAGGCGGCCTTCACGAGGCAAAGGACAAGCAAACTCAATAAACAACTCAGGAAGCAATAGATTGAAAATTGCACAATGAGGTCATGGAATTAATGTACCAGAGCGTATCGGATGGAAAAAACATGCTTGCGAACATGACAATGGCAAACTAGTTTGATCTTGGCCTGAAGACAAGCATCCATGCATGCATATCAATTGGTTGCCATGCTTAATTTTCCTGTCACGTTGTTAAAACATGCGGTCAAAAAATCTCTCCCACCAGGTAACAAAAAATGCCGTCACATTTTAGAAGAACGTCATAGAAATAACATAGAGAATAATCATATATATGAATCATAGTTTTAAAGAATATTTAAAAAGATTGTTAAATGTAGTCTTGTTATAGAATTTATAAGTAAAAAAATCACATGAAACAACGTGGTTTCTGCATAGCCAAAACTTAGCATTTTTAGAAATTTTTTGAAAACAAAAACAAAAGTATATTGAGAAAAATGCTTGGATTTCATACTATTATTGTCCTTCTTTCCTTATAAGAAAAATCGATAATTCCTTATCATTCCACTTGATTCCCCTTCTACATGAGATTCTTCATCAAATTGGGTTTTTTGAGCTAGCGGCAAAACTCGTGTGCTTCGATGAACTTAATGAATTTCGGCCTCTGATCAATATAGATGTGGTCATGATACCAACAAGATATTCGAGATTCTTCATGGGATAATGTCAAAAGAAGGATTCAAAATGCAAGAAATTGTCCTTCCAGTCGTTAAAGTTTTGTGGGATTACAACAGCAAAAGATTATCTTCAACAAAGCTTTTTGTGGTTGAGCCTCCAAAGAATTGCATTTGCAAAGCGAACGGTTGTAGAAGCATAATTCGATAAAAGAAACGTGCATAAAATATTAATATATAGTACTAACTAAAGCATTTCAAAGAAAAGTTAATAGAAACTAAACTAATTAATAAAATTTTATCAACTTGAATTTCTTAATAAAAAATTGTCAGCACATCCTTGTTCAAAAGCTCGCTATTGAGCATGAGTATATTTGATGATGACTTTTTCATAAGAGGTATTTTTCTAGTTACAAATGATTTATAAAATTGTCATACATAATGTGCGTGCAGAAAACGTTCACATTATTAAATTATAAAAATAAGCATACACGTATATCATTAGATCGCCATGTTTAATATTTTCTGTCATGTCGTTAAAACACGAGGTCAAATAATTTCGCCCARCTCGTTACAAGTAATGTCGACATTTATAAATCTGCCGACACATTGTAGAAGAACATCATGACATTAACATAGAGAATAGTCATGTAAACGAATCACAGYTTTAAATAATATTTAARAAGATTGTAAAATGTAGTCTTGTTGTAAAATTTACAAGTAAAAAAATCACGTGAACCAATATGGTTTCTGAATAGTTGAAACTTACCATTTTTTGAAACTTTCTGAAAATAAAGAGAAAAGTATATTAAGAAAAACCCTTGGATTTCACACTAGGATTGTTTTCCTTTCCTTATAAGAGAAATGGTAAATTCCTTATTATTCCAGTTGATTCCCCTTCTACGTGAGATTCTTTGTCATATTGGGTTTTGTGAGCCGCTGCAAAACTCATATGCTTTGGCGAACTTAATGAATTTTGGCCTTTCCTGCAATATAGACGTGGTCACGATACCAACAAGAAATTCAAGATTCTTGATGGGATGATGTTGAAGAAGGATTCTGAATACAAGAAATTATCCTTCCAGTTGTTAAAGTTTTGTAGGGTTACAACAGTAAAAGACGATTTTCAACAAAGTTTTTTTGTGGTTAAACCTCCAAAGAATTGCAGTTGCAATAGGACCAGATATAGAAGCGTAATTCAATAAAGGAAACATGCATAAAATATTAATATATAATATTAACTAAAACATTTCATAAAAATAGTGAATAGAAATTAAACAAATTAATAAAATTTTATCAACTTGAATTTCTTAATATAGTGTTCAAAAGTTCGCTATTAAACATGAGTATATTTGATGATGGTTTTTCCATAAGAGGTATTTTCTATTTACAAATAATTTACAAAATTGTCATACATAACATGCATGCATAAAACGTTGCCATTATTAAATTATAAAAATAAGCATGCAYGCATATCATTAGATCGCTATGTTTAATATTTTCTGTCATATCGTTAAAGCACGAGGTCAAATAATTTCGCCCACCTCGCTACAAGTAATGTCAACATTTATACTTCTGCCGGGACATTGTAGAAGAATATCATGACATTAACATGGAGAATAATCAGGGATATGAATCATAGTTTTAAATAATATTTAAAAAGATTGTAAAATGTAGTCTTGTTGTAGAATTTACAAGTAAAAAATCACGTAAACCAATGTGGTTTCTGCATAGCCAAAACTTACCATTTTTTAAAACTTTCTAAATACAAAGACAAAAGTATATTAAGAACCTTGAATTTCATAGTAGTATTGTTTTCCTTTCCTTATAAGAGAAATGGCAAATTCCTTGTTATTGCACTTGAATCCCTTTCTACATGAGATTTTCTCGTCATATTAGGCTTCGTAATCCATTATAAGTCCAATGTGCTGGAATTTCGGCATTTGATCAAATATAGACATTGTCGTGATGCAAAGAAGATGTTTCAAATTCTTCATAGGATGATGCCATAGGACGAATGCAAATAGAAGAAATTATCCTTGCAGTCATTAAACTTAGTTGGTTTTACAACTACAAAAAACGATTTTCAACAATGCTTCGTATGTTTGAACCTCCCAAGAATTACGATGCAATGACTTAGAGCGGCTATACAAGCATGCTTCAATAAATGACACGTGCAGAAAGTTAAAAATTCCTCATACATGAAAATATAGCATTAACAAAAACATATAACTAAAAAAATGAAATAGAAATTTAACTTATTAATAAAATGCTATCAACTTGAATTTCTTGATAAAAACTTGTGTCATCACATTCGCAGTTCGAAAGTTCACTAGTTAATGAGTTTATTTGATGATTAATTATTCATAAGGCGGATGCTTTTTATTTGCAAAAGATTTATAAAATTGTCTTACCCAACGTGCGTGTATAAAATGTTCACAATATTGAATTTTAAAGACATGCATGCACACGTAGTTTTAGATTGCCACGTCAATATTTCCTGTCCCGTTATTAAAACATATGGTTCAAATAATTTTGCCTACCTCGTTATAGGAATGTCAACACTTATACATCTGTTGCAACATTATAGAAGAAGGTAATGACATTAGCATAGTGAATAATGATGTATAGTAATAATAATTTTGAATGATATTTAAAAGGATTGTAAAATATTGTCTTGTTGTTGAATTTACAAGTAAAAAACCATATGAAGCAATTTGGTCTCATTATTGCCACAATTTAACAAAATTGGAAACCTTCTGTAAAAAAAAAAAAAAATATTAATTAGACATTTAACGTTGTCGATCATTACTAGTAATGTTTCCTTTCCTTATAAGAGCATGGAGAATTCCCTCGTTATTGCACTTGATTCCCCTTCTACGTGAGATTCTTCCGTCATATTAGTGTTGTTAACTTGCTACAAGACTCAATGTGCTCGAGGTGAACTCAAATGAAATCGGGCCTCTGATCCCAACTATAAGTGCTTGTAATACCAACAATATATTTCATATGATATATTAATAGGATGATGTTGAAGAAGAATTTCAAAGAGAAAAAATTGTCCTTCTAGTCATTAAACTCATGTGGTGCTACAACAACAAATGACAATTTCCATGAAAGGTTCTTATGTTCGGACATCCAAATCATTACGGTTGCAACGACTAAGAGCGGCTATACAAGGGTGTGTCGATAAATTACACGTGCACAAAATTAAAAATTCCTCGTCCATGAATATATGGTATTACTTAAAAGATTTTATTTAAAGAAAAATTTAATAGAAATAAAACATATTGATAAAATGTTGTGACATTAACATAGAGAATCTTGATGTATACTAATCATAGTTTTACAAAATATCTAAGATGATTATAAAATGTAGTCTTGTTTTAGAATTCAAAAGTTAAAAACCATATGAAACAATGTGGTTTCGGCATAGCCAATATTTAACATTTTTAGAAACTTTCTGAAAACAAAGACAAAAGTAAATTTAAAAATTTAGTGTTTCGATCATTTACCTGTATCTTTTTCCTTTCCTTATAAAAGAAATGACAAATTCCTTGTTATTCCACTTGAATCCCCTTTTACGTGAGAGTCTTCATCATATTAGGCTTTGTAACCTGCTGCAAGACTCATGTGCTGGAGTGAACTTAATGAATTCTGGCCTCTGATCCAATATAGACATGGTCATGATACCAACAAGATACTTCAAATTCTTGATAGGATGATGTTGTAGAAGGAATACAAATAGAAGAAATTGTCCTTGCAGTCATTAAACTTAGTTGGTTTTACAGTTATAAAAGACGATTTTCAATAAAGCTTCGTATGTTTGAACCTCCCAAGAATTACGATTGCAATGACTTAGAGCAGCGATACAAGAGTTCTTCGATAAATGGCACGTGCAGAAAATTAAAAATTCCTCATACATGAAAATATAGCATTAACAAAAACATTTAGATTAAGAAAAAAGGAAATAGAAATTGAACATATTAGTAAGAATTGTGTCAGCACATCCGCAATTCAASAGTTCACTAAGTAATGAGTTTATTTGATGATTAATTATTTATAAAGCATATGCTTTTCATTTGCAAAAGATTTATAAAATTGTCTTACACAACATGCATGTATAAATTTTAAAGAATTTAATTTAAAGAGATGCATGCACCCATATTTTTAGATATCCATGTTTAGTATTTCTTGCCCCGTTGTTAAAATATGTGGTCAAATAATTTTGCGTACCTCGTTACAAAGAATGTCGAGACTTATACATCTCTTGCAATATTGTAGAAGGTCATGAGATTAACATGTACAATAATRATGTATAGTAATCATAGTTTTGAAGAATATTTAAAAAGATTATAAAATGTTGTCTTGTTGTAGAATTTACACGTAAAAAATAACATGAAAMAATTTGGTTTTGTTATTGCTAGAATCTAACATTTTTGGAAACTTTTTGTAAAGAAAGAAAAAAGTATACTAAAAAATTAAACGTTTTGATCAATTATTAGTAATGTTTTCCTTTCCTTATAAGAGCATTGGTGAATTCCTCGTTGTTACACTTGACTCCCCTTCTACATGAGATTCTTCGTGACATTAGCTTTCGTAACACGCTACAAGACTCATGTGCTCGGGTGAACTTAATGAAATCCGGCATCTAATCCAACATAGAGTGGCTGTGATACCAACAAGATATTTCAAATACTTAACAGGATGATGCTGAAGAAGTATTCCAAATAGTGAAAATTGTCCTTCTAGTCATTAAACTGTTGTGGTGTTACAACTACAAATGACAATTTTCAAGAAAGCTTATTCTGTTTGAACCTCCAAATCATTATAGACTTGGAGCGGCTATACAAGCATGCGTCATTAAATGACACATGCMCAAAGTAAAGAATTCTCGTACATAAATATATGGCATAAAAATTGTGTCAACATATTGCAGTTCGAAAGTTCACTAATTAATATGAGTTTGTTTGATTATTAATTATTCATAAGAGGTATGGTTTCTATTTACAAAAGATTTATAAAATTGACTTACACAACGTGCGTGCATAAAATGTTCACATTATTAAATTTTAAAGATAAGCATGCACGCATATCATTAGATCGCCACATTTATTATTTCCTATCACATTGCTTAARAATATGGCCAAATAATCACCTCCTTATAGAGAATGTTGACACTTATACATCTATTGCCACATTATAGAAGATAGTCACGACATTAACATAGAGAATAATGGTCTATTTTAAAGAATATATCAAAATATTGTAAAAATGTAGGCTTGTTGTAGAATTTACAAGTAAAAAATCACACGAAACAATGGGGTTTTGTCATAATCACAATTTCACATTTCTAAAAACTTTCCGGAGAAAAAGGTAAAAACATATTAAAAATTAAACATTTTGATCACTTATAAGAGAAATGAAAAGTTACTTGTTATGCACTTGATTCCCTTTCTACGGAGTTTTTCTCATCATATCAGGTTTTGTAACCCGCTGTAAGAGTCAAGTTCTTGGAAAATATTAATGAATTCCATCCTCTGAGCCAATAGATGTGGTCGCGTGACGTACAAGATATTCCAGATTCTCTATGGGATGTTGCTAAAGAAGGATTGAAAATAGAAGAAATTATCCCTGCAGTCTTTAAAGTTTTGCAGCATTGCAACTACAAAAGGCGGTTTCCAACAAAAGTTTTTATGTTTGAACCTCGAGAGAGTTACCGTTCAATGACGTAAAGCGGCTATGCAAGCATCCTTCGATAAATGACAAGTGCATAAAATAAAAAATTCCTTATACATAAATATATAGCACTAACTAGAATGTTTAATTGAAAAAGTGAAATAGAAATTAAACTTATTAATAAAATGTTATCAACTTGAATTTCTYAATAAAAATTGTGTCAGCACATTTCCAGTTCAAAAGCTYGCTAATTAATATGTGTTTATCTTATTGTTAATTATTCATATGACGTATGTTTTCTATTTACAAAAGATTTATAAAATTATCTTACACAACATGCGTGTATAAAATGTTCTCATTATTAAATTTTGAAGATAAGCATGGGTACATATCATTAGATCGCCACATCTAACATTTCTTCCTCTAGTGGACATGAGTAGTTCTAGCCTCTTCTTGGATATGGACATTCGAGTTTTAGACGGGGTAATGTTGTAAAAAGACTGTAAATAGAAAAATAGGAGTTTCAAAACTTGCATAGAATGATGATTGTAATAGAATTAAAAATTTCTCAAATTGGAATATATAGAATTAACTAAAACATTTAATATTCAAAACAGTAAATAGAAATTAAACTTAATAATAAAATCCTATCAGCATGAATTTCTTAATAAAAATCAGGTCTACACATTTGAAGTTCATAAACTCACTAATTAATATGAGTTTAGTGCATGATAAATGATTTGCAACAGTAACATTTTCTATCTTCAAAATATTTAAAAAAGTGTATTTCAAAGCATGTGTGCTTAAATTTTAAAGACAAGCATGCACACATATCATTAGATCGACATATTTAATATTTCTTGTAGCATTTTCAAAACATGCGGTCCAATAATTTCTTCTGGTGGTGGACATGAGGAGTTTCAGCCTCTCCTATGATATAGAGAAGAGAGAAGACCATGAGACGGACGAGATATTTCAAATTCTCGATGGGGTGATGTTGTAGAAAGATTGTAAABAGACGAAATTATCCTTGAACTCGTTAAACTTTTCTGGGTTCACAACTAGAAAATACGAGTTCCAAATGTAGCTTCTTAGGTTTGAAACTGTGAAGAATGATGATTGCAATGAATTGGACTGGCTATACAAGTGTTATTTGACAAATGATGATTGCGTAAAATAAAAAATTTTCTCAAACATGAATATATAGCATTACCTAAAACATTTAATTAGAAAAACAGTAAAAAAAATTAAACTCATTAATAAAATGTTACCAACTTGAATTTATTAACAAATATTAGGTCTGCATATTTGAAGTTCGGAAGCTTACTAATTAATACGAGTTTAGCTCGTGATTAGTGATTCATAATTGTAATGTTTTCTACTTTTAAAATATTTATAAATGTGTATTTTGAAATGTGTGTGCATAAAATGTTAGACAAACATGTATGCAAATATTAGATCGAAATATTTCCTAGAATGTTAAAACAAGCAATCCAATAATTTATCCCTCTGGTAGACACAAGTACTTCCAGCCTCTCCTTTTATATGGACAAGATCGTGAGACAAATGAGATATTTCGAATTCACGACGGAATGATGCTGAAGAAAGATTGTGAGTAGAAGAAATTATCACCGTATTCGTTAAACAAAGAATGACGATTGCATTGACTTAGGGTGGCTATACAAATGTTATTCGATAAATTGTGCTTGCATAAAACAAAACATTTCCCCAACATGAATATATAGAATTAACTAAAACATTTAATATTGAAAATCGTGAATAGAAATTAAACTTACTAATAAAATGTTATCAATATTAATTTATTAATAAAAATGAAGACTACACATTTGAAGTTCAAAAACTCACTAATTAATATGAGCTTAGTTCGTGACTAATGATTCATAATAGTAATATTTTCTACTCCCAAAATATTTATAAAAGTATATTTCAAAACATTCGCGCATAAAATGTTCACATTATTAAATTTTAATGATAAGCATGTACTCATATCATTATATCAATACATTTAATATTTCCTGTAGCATTGTCAAAACATGCGGTCCAATAATTTCTTTGATCGGTGGATATGAGGAGTTTTTACCTCTCCATTGATATGGACCAGACCGTGAGACCAACAAGATATTTCAAATTCTTTATATGATGATGTTGTAGAAAGATTGTAAGTAGACAAAATTATCCCTTAAGTTGTTAAACTTTTGTGGCTTCCCAACTAAAAAATACTTACATAGTCACATTTTACATTTCGTTTAATCCTTTACTTAAGTCATTTATTGTTTTCCTATATGATTTACCTTGTATTACACAAATTTTGGTTTTAAATGATTAATTGCAGGATTTTTTATCTTAAATATAAGAAAGAGGTAAAAATTGATTGTATAAGAGCTTAAAGAAGTCATAGAACGAATACAGAGGATGGTGGGCTCAAAATGCTATTTCTGAAAGCTGGAAATCATGTAGAATCGATCAAATATGATAGAATTCTAAGGCGCCAATTGAGCCTAGTATTGGCATCGGTTCAATGTCTAAAATCGTGCTCTATTTTCCAGAACCAAATTGGCATCGGTTTGGTCTTTTCGACCTAAACTCGATATAGATTTCAGCCAAATCAGGTGCCGGTCAGACCATTTTTTGGCTTTTTTATACTTTTCTATAAATAGTGCATCTTATGGTCGATTTGGAGACTCTTGGTGGCTTGAAACACTCATTTTTCATATTTTTAGAATAGTTTTAATAAGAGGAACTAGGAGGAAGCTATTGGAAAACTTGAAGATTTGTATTCAACCAAGATTGCTTAAGCGTTTATTCATCAAATCAGTTTTTTTTTCTTTGATCTTTGGTTATAATATGTTTATTATACTTTCTTTGGTAGATTTCATGAGTTTCTTAGGCTAAACATTTTGTGTTGGTTAGGATTATTTGAGAAGTTGATTTCTTTGTAATGGGTGAAACTCTATTGTACAAGTATTGTTGATTCCCGATCTATTTGACTTATTTATTATCATTGCGTCTTTCTTAGTTCTCTTTGTGGATTAGCTAACTACAAATCAATTTCATAATTAATTCAAAAGGACCGAGCAGTGAACTAATTTATTAGAACTTAGGAATGATAACCCATCAGTATTGAATCAACCAAGGATAGAATCAGTTCCTTTTGGGTGATTTTTGATGGTAATTAATCGTGGCTAACGAATTCAGAGATTTTCTTAGATATTAATGAAATTTATATTAATCTCATTCGCATGGGTAAGAAATAAAGGATTACAAAGTCTAGAAGAAAGAGAAAAAAGATTAATAAAAAAAGTTTCAATTCCAACTTGTATGGACCCCTTGCTTGATAAGAAGAAATCRTCTCRCTTTGAGGACAACTTGCAATCTACTTTGGGGAATGACAAATGGAAACTCTCCGATTCTACTTTGCCATGATGAACTATTGGAAGTTCAGCTAKAGACTCTAGAACTTCTTTCTTTCTTTTAACTTTTTCTATGCTCCTCATTTTCTTTTTCTCAATTCTAATGCATTTATCATTTATTTTAATTTTTTGTTCTTACTTTGATAGGAGTTTACCACAATCTTGGTCAAATTTCAGAGGAGGTAATGATGGCACATTAGTATTGAACCGACCAAAGATAGAATTGGTTCCTTTTTGGTGGCTTCGCATAGTAATTAACCGTGGTTAGCGAAATTGGAGAATTTGTTAGATTATTATTGCAATTTTGATTAATCTATTTCCCATAGGGATATGGCTTAAGTTAATTGGAATCAGGGGTTTTATGCAAAGAGATTGAGTAAAACATAACTTAGGGAATTCTACCATTAACAATTAGATTAGATTTTGAAACTAGGACAATTACGATGTGGTTAACTTAACTCATTATAGGAATGATTCGGATCAATGCCCTAACCAATCTCTTTTATCACATTAAATCTTTTAGGATTTAGGCAAGTAAACTTCAAAATTAAAAATTTTATATTACTTTCTCATTTATAGTTATTAGTCTAATTCAATTACTTTCGACAGGTTTAAATTAGGGATGTTCGGTAGTTTTGGTACTTGATTAGAATACACTTTTTTACTATAGTATACTTRCTAGGATTAGAATGCATTAAGTTTGTGACCATCAAGCTTTTTTTTTCCGTTGTCGGATTTTTTTTATTGATGTCATATAATTGTTCAATTGCCTTGAGATTAGACTATTTTCTTTATTGATTTTTTTAATTTGTTCTTATTTGTTGGGTATAGTGATTTGAATTATGTATTTCTTTTATCATGATGTGTATTAGATCTTCAAGCATTCCTTTAGAGACAATGCTAAGGATCTTGATACTATTCTTAGAGACAATAGGAAACACATTAGAGAGGGAAAGACCGTGGTAGGAGAAAGTGTAATTGGCGACTTGGAGGGTAATTTTCAAACTAAGGAAAAGGAATTGGAATTTGATAATTCTAAGAATATAGATGATCAAGGAACCGAGGAGAGGGTTAAAACCCTTAAGGATTATGGCACTGCAACAATGAAGGGGCTCATTCCACCATCACTAAACCTAGAGTGGTCGTGAACAACTTTGAGATCAAACTTGCAATTATGATCCAACAAAATCCACAACTATGGTTTTAGTTAATTGGAACTCCATAAATCATTAATGCAATTTCGATTAATCTAATTCACCTGGGCATATGTATTTGTTAATTGAAATTAGGGTTTTATACCCTGGGATCATGTAAAACCTAAATTAGGAAATTATACCTTTACTAATTAGATTAGATTTGGAAATTCGGACAATGAATATGCGATTAATTTAGTTCATTATAGGAATTATTTGGGTTAATACCCGAACAAACCTCTTTTATCACATTAGATCTTTTTGGAGTTCGGCAAGTAAAATTCATAATTGAATGTTTTAGATTACTACTTCATTTCTAGTTATTAGTTTGATCCATCACATTCGATAGGTTTAAATTGGTGAAATTCGATAATGTTGGTACTTGATTTGAAATCCTTGTGAAATCAATCTTGACTAACTTGCTATAGACGTTTTGACACTAATATATTTGCTAGGATTAAAATACAGTAAGCTTGTGAGTATCGAATACGAGTTTCAAAAGTTGCTTGCGGTATTTGAAACTTCCAAGTATGACGATTGTAATGACTTAGAGTGGATATACAATTGTTTAATGAGCTTCGGACTCAGTATCAAATTGCAGACGCGTAGACACAATTTTTTTAGGAAATTAGAGTTGACAACATTTTAAACATTAGTTTAATTTCTATTAATGTTTTAATTAAATGTTTTAGTTAATACTATATATTTATGTATGAGAAATTCTTCATTCTATGCATGTGCCATTTATCGAAGCATGCTTCTATAGTTGTTCTGAATCATTGTAACCATAATTATTTGGAGGTTCAAACATAAAAAACTTTGTTGAAAATTGCATTTTGTAGTTGTAACCCCACAAAAATTTAATGACTGTAGGGACAATTTCTTCTATTTTCAATCCTTCTTCAGCATCATCCATAGAGAAAATAATGCATCTTGTTGGTATCGTGGCTACATCTATACTAGATTAGAGACCATAATTCATTAAGTTTGCCGTGCACATGAGTCTTGAAGCGGGTTACAAAACTTGATATGATGAAGAATCTCACGTCGAATGGAAATCAAGTGGAATAGCCCTTCTCAGTCATTGCAACAGTAATTCTTTGGAGGTTCAAACATAAGAAGCTTTATTTAAAATCGTCTTTTGTAGYTGTAACACCACCAAATRTWAATGAMTACTCATGACAATTTCTTCTATTTTCWATCTTTMTTCAGCATCATBCCATCAAGAATBTGGAATATCTTGTTGGTATCACAACCATGACTATATTAAATTAGAGGCCAGAATTCATTAAGTTCGCTTGAGCACATGAGTCTTATAGCAGGTTACAAAACCTAATATGAACAAGAAGCCCCCATAGAATGGGAATCAAGTGGAATAACAAGGAAATTTTAACAACACAAGTAAGTGATCAAAATGTTTAATTTTTTAATATGCTTTTGTCTTTGTTTTCAGAAACATTCTAAAAATATTAAATTGTGACTCTGGAGAAACCAAACTGTTTCATGAGGTTTTTTTAATGACTACCTTTTTATAATCTTTATAAATATTCTTTAAACCTATGATTACTATACATCATTATTCTCCATATTAATGTCATGACGTTATTCTATAATGTGGTGGCCAATGTATAAGTCCCAACATTTATTGTAACGAGGTAAGCAAAATTATTTGACCATATGTTTTAAAAAAATGAAAGGAAATATTAAAATTGGTTTAAACCTCTGATATTCATGCATAATTGGTTTTGAAGTTTAATAATGTGAACATTTATGCACGCACGTTATGTAAGAAAATTTTATAAATATTTTGTAAATAGAAAACACACCTCCTACGAGTAATTAATAATAATAAGTGAACTTTTGAACTATGGATGTACTGGCACAATTTCTATAAAGAAATTCAAGTTGATAGAATTTTATGTATGAGGAATTTTCATGCATGAGGAACTTTTAAGTTTTTGCACATGTTATTTAATGATGCCCGCTCGCATAACCACTCTAAGTCATTGCAATAGTAGTTCTTTAGTGGTTGAAACATACGAAACTTTGTTTCAAAATCATCTTTTGTGGTTGTAAAATTGACAAAGTTTAATTACTACAAGGACAATTTCTTCTATTTGCATTCCTTCTTCAGCATCATCATATCAAGAATTTAAAATATCTTGTTAGTATCATGACCATGTCTATATTGGATCAGAGGCTGGAATTCATTAAGTTCACTCTAGCACATGAGTCTTACTGCGGGTTACAAAGCCTAATATGATGAAGAATCTCATGTGGAAGGGAATTCAAGTGGAATAACAAGGATTTTCCATTTCTCTTATAAGGAAGGAAAAAAAGTACATACTAGTACTGTTATAGAACGTGAGTGCATGAAACGTTCACATGATTAAATTATAGATAGAAGCATGCACGCATATCTTTAGATTGCCACATTTAATATTTTCTGTCATGTTGTTAAAGCCTRAGGAGAAATAATTTTGCTCACCTCATTACAAAAAATATCAACACTTATATATCTTTCGCCACATTATAGAAGAATGGCATGGCATTAACATAGAGAATAATGATGTATAAGAACCATAGTTTTAAATAATATTTAAAAAGACAGTACAATGTAGTCTTATTGTAAAATTTACAAGTAAAAAAAAAAATTGGTTTCGGCATAGCCAAAATTTAACATTTTTATAAACTTCCTGAAAACAAAGACAATAGTATGTTAAAAAGAAACGCTTCGATTACCTATTAATATTGTTTTCCTTTCCTTATAAGATAAGTGACAAATTCCTTGTTATTCCACCTCATTCCCCTCCTACATGAGAATCTCCATACTAGGATTCGTAACCTACTGCAAGACTCATGTGCTCGAGCAAACTTAATGAATTCCAGCCTCTGATCTAATATAGACATGGCCACGATAGCAACAAGATTTTCCAGATTCTTGATGGGTGATGATGAAGGAGGATTGCAAATAGAAGAATTTGTCCTGCAGTCGTTAAAGTTTTGTTGGTTACAATAGCAAAAAAATATTTTCAACAAAGCTTCATATGTTTGGACCTCCAAAGAGTTACGGTGGAAATAACTTGGAGCGGCTATACGAGCGTCATTTGAAAAATGACACGGGCATAAAATATTAATATATAGTATTAATTAAAATATTTAATAAAAAATTGCGAGTAGAAATTAAATTAATAAATTAAAATTTTATCAAACTTAAATTTTTAATAAAAATTGTGTCAGAACATTCGCAATCCAAAAAGCTCACTATTGAACATGAGTTATTTGTTGATTAATTATTCATAAGTGGTAATTTTTCGATTTACAAATGATTTATAACGGAGGTTTCTTATATGTTTGAATCTCCAAGAGTCCACGGTTAACAATGACTTAAAAGTGGTTGTACAAGTGTAATCCATTAGAGCATACGTGGAAAACAATGTATTATATAGCATTCACTAAAACATTTAATAAAAACAAGGTAAATAGAAATTAAACTAAGAATAAAATTTTATACTTGAATTTTTTAATAAAAATTTTCCATCAGCACATTCGCAATTTCGAAAGCTCCACTATTGGAATAAAAATTTATTTGATGGATTAATATTATGCATGAAGAAGTATTTTTTCCTATTTACAAATAAATTTAATAAAAATGATCTGCATAACGTAATGCATAAAATGTTTCAGATTATTAATTTATAAAGACAAACATGCATCAATATTAGCAGATCGACCGCGTTTAATATTCTTTGGTCCACGTTGTTAAAATATGCAGTCAAATAATTTTTCCACCTCGTAACAAAGAATGTCGAAACACTTATTCATACTCCACACATTGGTAAGAAGATCATCATGACATTGAATAGAGGATATGATGTATATTACTCATATTTTAAGAATATTTAAAAATTGATAATGTAGTCATGTTGTAGAATTTAGAAGTAAATAAACCATATGAAAGAATTCGATTTTGCCGTTGCCTGAATTTAATACTTTGACAACTTTCTAAAACAACGACAAAAGTATATTTTAAAAATTGAAAAATTTCGAATCCTGTACTAGTATTATTTTCTTTCTTAAAGAGAAAATATAAAATTTCCCTTTATTCAACTTGATCCCCTGCTACATGAGATTCTCATCATATTAGTTTTTAAATCTGCCTAAATATAGACTAAGCGCTCGGTGACCTTAATGAATTCTGGCCACTAATCCAATATAGACATGGCCCATTGGATACCAACAAGATATTCCCATATTCCCTTGAATGGTTGATGTTTAAAAAGGACTACAAATATAGAAATTTCCCCCCATCCAGTCATAAAGTTTTGTATGGGTTACAACGAAAAGTGAATTTTAGAAAAAAAGCTCTTATGTTTGACAAACTCCCAAAGAATTGGGGTTACAATGACTAGAGCAGCTTGAGATAGCGTAATTCCGATA
>MEJB01000752.1:0-27759 GCA_001752375.1 Rhazya stricta
AAGCACTCGACCTCTGCCTCCAATCTGTGGTGTTCCACTCCTCTGCACCCCTCCCGACCTTGCAAATTCCCCCTCCTCCACCTCCACCCACGGATATAGCTTTCATATCCAGAATTTGCTAGGTAAGCTTCATTAAGTCAACACTTTTTCAACTAATCACCAATGTGTTAGTGGAATGTGGAATGCACCACACTACACCAAGTTGACCAATTGACTTGTTTATGTTGTATTCACTAATTAGTTTTTTTGTTGTTCGAAACTATCATTCTTAGAATATTATAATGGAAGGGAATCTTTTAACCAATTCTTATATATTTATTTTTTTATTATTATCTTCCTTTTAAAATATTAATTCACTTTTTTAAAAAATAATCTTTATATTTTAAAAAAATCGAATATTATCCATATTTATAAATGAAAGATTCTTTAATATACTTTTTTATTACATTCTTTATTACGTATTTTTTAGCAATAATCAAAGCACGATTTGTATATATGTTCCTGATATTTTTAATTAAAATATTATAAAATCGAATCCTAATAAAAAATATAATAAAAGATTTAAAATTATATTTATATTCTTAAAATCGAAAAGTATCTACCATAAAATATAATTTCTTTTGGATAAGAAAAATAAAAATTGAAGACTTAGAGGTGGAAGATGGATGTGGGTTGCCTTTCTTTCTTAAAAGATAAAAGACTTATACGAGAATTGAGTTATTTTTAGAATTCTTTCTTCTCCATCATCTATATTTAATGATTTGAGTTCACTGATGAGACCATGAGTGAACAATCAATGAAAAGAAGGACAGAGTGATCTTCTGCAAATATGAGTTTGATCCTACATTTTCTACACAGATTATATCGCCTCCATATGCTGCTAAAATAATCTTTTTCTTAATCGCAGTAATTAAAATCACGATTCTAGCTCAAGCTGAGATCGAACCACCCGCATTCTACAAGCTTGTCTTACGGTGGCCTAACACTTTCTACAGAACAAGAGGTGGATGCCGAAAGCCAGTGATCCTAGAATACACGATAAATGGTTTGTAGCCATATCACAAGGATGGTACTGTAATGCTTCCTTGCGAATCCGGTATCTCCCTTGCTGATTCTCGTGCAAGTACACTTTCTCTATGCCAGCTCCAGTTACGTACATATATCCCATTACATCTCATATAATAACATCTCTCGCATATTACTATAAAGCCTAAGCCTCTTCATTGTTAAAAGTTATGTTAGTGGTACAAAGACTAGCCGGAGTCATGCTGCTAGCATAAGCTTTCGTTTCCGAGAACACCAAAATAATTGATACTAAAATAATCATTTCCCCTCTTCTCCCTTAGCTTATAAGATCCCAAAGAATTATTTCATATATTGTCCATGAAATGTATTTTTTGGTGAATAGTACTCTCAAACACGGACTAGATGAGAACTGGTCCAGTCATCTTGATGATTTTTCCAACTTCCAGCTTTGGAAGCACGAACGGGACAAACATGAACAATGCTTCAACTAGGTTAACCCTGGGGATTATTTTCAAAAAGCCCTTGATTTGAAGCAAAAAATCTAGACTTAGCAGCTAAATGCGAGGTTGCTCTAATTCTTCACAAAGAGAGGTATATATCTGTATTACATGCCTGTTGACTCTGATCCAGTATASAATTAGAAACACTCTTCTTCACCAATCAATGACATGAAGTATTTTGGTGGCTCATGTACTTTTCCATACTGTGCAACCATTCTAATTTTTGCTAAAATTTCCTTATATCCACCTGCTCTAACTATTACTGCCATAAGTGTCTCAAAATGAATGGAAGAAAGATTTTGAAGGGGATGGAGGAGAATACGAAAGCAAAAGCAAGGCAGAAGGGGTGGCTGTTTTTTCTTTTTTCCTTTTTTTTTTTGGGTTGGGGGGGGGGGGGGGTGTGAGGGGAATGCTTGTGAGTGCCTTTAGAATTGGAAACAATAGCCAAATTGGAAGAAATTRTGAAAAGTTTAAAATCTTGGTTGAGTTGCCAAAACTRAGAACTTGTGGTATTTTGGTGGCTATGTAATCATACTCAGAGGAAAGGCAATAGTAGTAATATAGTTTAGGATCAAATATGACATATAATGCATCTTTTCTGCTGAAATTTGATATTGATGTATTATTATTTTGTCTTCTGCACAATTTCTAATTTGACTGAGGAGAAGCATTTGTCTCTATGTACAAAAAGAGTTTCAGCAATATACTAGATCAATGAGGTAATACATTCAAAGGATGGAGACTGTTCTGATAGATAGAATGATTTTAATTCTTTGTGTCTGCAGGCGGTTAAACAAACATGAATTGTTAAAACGTCATGGAAAAGGACCACCAAAAAACGGTCAAGGACAACAAGCTACATAGTGCAACAGGAAGTAGAGTGACTGCCAATGCATTTGATGTTCTATGCTTCCGTAGAATTTATGGATGAAGATGGCAACAGTCCAGTTACAAATTTGATGAAGCTAGGGCTAGCTTTAGTTACTCTCTTCTCCATCAATATAGTCTCTTAATTTCTGAGATGCTTATCTTTTCAGGGTCTTTAATGTTAATCTTTCTATATCTATTGTTTTTCTGCATCTTGGGAACAATAAACCAACATATGCATCCAATGAAAACCTAATTTTAGAATTTCTTAAGTTTTGCATATGCTCCTCCAAAAAATACATGCAGGTTGCACATAATTTAACCTTACCCAAGGAAGTATGAAAAAGACTGTTGTGCCCTTCCCTYGTATTTCTTGATTTTTTTCTCTACTAGCTTTGATTACCTTTGTTCGGGTATTTCTTTACTTTAAACTCATATTGTTGAGTCATTCTGTTGAAATTGTTAACAATTAATTTACCTTAACTAAAAGAAGGAAATTCGAAATCTGCTGATAAGCAAAACCCTAATAACTTTACCATTTGTAGATAATTTTTTTTAAAATTATCATAAATCATCTTAATTATTAATTTCAGTAGTCCGGTCAGTAACTAAAAGTTTTAGTTGTCAATATTATCTTAAAAGTAAAATTAAGATTACAATAAAAGATTACCGAAACAATGAACATCATTATCCTTGAATATTAGAGAAGAATCACCCTAAATGTTAGACTAGTCTAGTTAAAAATTAAAAGAACTCTAAGTTCAATCTAGACTATGCTTTTCCAAGATTAATGCCAAACTTGAAGAACTTGATCTTCTTTTAGGAAGAAGAATATACACAAATCTTCTAATAAAAAAAAAAGGGGCAAACAAGGTTGAAGAAATTTTCAATACTTAGACAAAATAGGAAGAACAAATCGCATCATCAACTTTCTTCATCGCTTTATCTTTGATGTTTTCCAATCTTTGCTTCATCACCAGCAAATCTTCGATTCTCTCGATTCCTTCAACTTTAATAGAGTTCAACCACTCTCTGATGCAACGAAAGTTTCCGCTCATARAACAATCATCAATATCTTCACCACCACCACCTCCGYAGAGTTCAACCTCATTCCGTCGGAGCCACCATTAGCATGATCACCAGTACTTGAACCACCATCGATAGAGTCCAACCACATTAATCCAGTACTACTTCTGGCCAAAGYATCATTACCATCATTATCAGCAACAGTGATGGTGGCGCACTTGTGGCTCTGACAGCACTAGAGTAATGCAAAACTGCAAAATCGAAGAATGGTGCATTTGTGCTCCTATTTTTATCTTAAATCCTAAGTACCCATCTTAACTTCACGAAGTGGGAAAGACCGAGCTTTCCTAACTGTGGTATCAAAGTTAAGTTCACTTAAAGTCGTCACGAGCTCATGCAGTTCAAAATAGAGGTAACGTCACCCATGACTGAGACATGTTCAAGCTTAGGACCAACAACTACTCATAATGGAAGATGATGATGGAGGACTATCTATACTGCAAGGATTTGCACGAGCCCATCATTTATAAAGCCAAGGTAGAAGGAAAGAGCGATGCGGAGTGGAAGCTGCTAAACCGGAAGGCCGTTGCTATGATACGTAAGGATATTGATAAAACTATCTTCGAGCATGTTTCTACTTATACAAATGCTTATGAATTATGGACAAAGCTTGAGTCCATGATTCAAAAGAAAACGCCTCGTAACAAAGCCCATTTAATTCGACATTGGTGAAGCTGGAGTATAAGGATGGTCATTTATGATTAAGCACCTGAAAATTTCAAGGAGCTCGTAAACCAATTAACAAAAATTGACATGAAGATTGATGATGAGTTGCAAGCCCTTCTACTCCTTCTCTCTTCCCAACCCTCTTTTACCGAGCCTACTGCCATTACCCAAGTTCTCAAAAGCCTGGTTAGCATGATCCCATGCAGACTGAATACAATGCCTTGTTCAAAAATAATACATGGGACCTTGTTCTCTCCTCTCTATCACAAATTTCATTGGTTGTAAGTGAATATTTAGGACTAAGTATAACTCGGATGGCTCCACAGCCCGTCACAAGGCTGGCCTAATAGCTAAAGGGTTCCATCAACGTTCCGCTCTAGACTACACTGTAACTTTCAGTCCCATTGTTAAACCATCTACTATCCGTACTGTTCTCTCTCTAGCCATAACCTATGGATGGTCTCTCCATTAAGTTGACATAATAATGCTTTTCTCCAATGTTCTCTCATGGAGGACGTGTTTATGGTCCAACCACCAAGTTTATTAGTTAATCTCATCCTACTCATGTTTGCAAGCATTGCCAAGCTCTCTAAGGTCTGAAACAAGCTCCCTGAGCTTGGTATAATGAACTCAAATCCTATATTCTTACTCATGGGCTCAAAGATTCCGTCTCAGACACATCTTTATTTACTCCACGTTATAATCATGACCTAACCTACCTACTTGTCTTTGTTGATGATRTCATTATCACTGGTTCAAATTCTACTCTACTACACACATTTATCTCTCAATTCTCCTATCGTTTCTCTCTTAAAGATCTTGGTAACCTATCATTTTTTCTTCTGGTTGAAGTGTTCCCTTGTCCTCAAGGCCTCTTTTTTAGCCAGCACAAATATATCCAAGACCTTTTAACCCATGCTTATACATCTAATGTAAAACCTGTACCCACCCTCTATAGCTACGCATCTTCACCTATCCACATAAACGGGAACTCCTATAGCCAACCCAATCGAATATCGAACGCTTATGGGAAGCCTACAATCTCTCTTTAACTAGACTTGACATCTCTTTTAGTGTAAACAGTAACTCTAATACATGAACAAATCCACTGAAAATCATTATGTTGCTCTCAAATCCCTATTATGCTATCTTGCATGAACTACTACACAAGATTTACTACTTCATCGAAACTCACCCACTACTCTTCATGCCTTTACGGACGTTGATTAGGCGGGTGATAAAGATGACTATATTTGTATAACTGATTACATTGTCTACTTGGGTCCAAATCCTATCTCTTGGAGTTCCTACAAACAACGTACTCGTGCTCGCTCTTCCACTGAAGCAGAATAATGAGTTATTGCTGCGACTACTACCGAGGTCCTATAGGTTCAAAACTTACTTTGTGAACTAGGATATCTGCCCACACACAAACCGGTCATCTACTGTGATGATATGGGAGCTACATATGTTGCTACAAATCCAAAGTTCCATAAAAAAAAAAAATGAAACATTTATGACTTGACTATCACTTTGTTCGTGAGAATGTTCAAAGTCAAAACTTACATGTGTCATACATTTCCTGTAACAATCAACTAGTTGATGCTCTTACCAAGCCGTGCTCGCACCCGGTTCCATGAACTCAGGTCCAGGATTGGTCCCACTAACCAATAGTCCATCTTGCAAGGGCATGATAGAGACCAATCAAATCAATCTCTTGATCAATTCTCTCCTAATCTCATGCTTACCATTTGTAGATATCTTAGTTGTAAATATTCCTTAATTTACTCCACCTTCTCCTAGAATTATTCTCTCTAATTCATTGTAATTATATCTACCATAGTTGTTATCATTTGCATTCAAACTACAGGTTGTGTTATATACCTGGCTAATGTCAATAATATAATTAAGCTTCATTGTTAATCACAAATTGATATTATTTTCTCTTATATCTCATTCATCATTAATATATATTTATATATATATGTATACTAAGTTCAACTCTTTCACTCTGACATTTCAAAATTTTATTTTACTACTTTATTATACTTTTATATTTATAATTTTTATTATCACATTTATATACTGAATACTTTTATTGCTGTTATAATTCTGGTTGCAAGAGTCAACAATTTATCAAATTTTATGTCTTGTTTCTAAAAGCCTCAGATCTTAAGGGTGTACGTGAAAATTTTGAAATTATAAAAGGTCTAACTGAAATGATCTGGAACGTCTGGAGGAGTTTGTGGGTTTATCCCTAAATATAAATCCACAAATGAAATATCAATATTAACTTTGCAAATGTAAAATTAGACCATTTATTGTTGAATTTTGATTCTTTTCCAAACTAAATCAAAAGTTTAATTTTGACATATTTAAAATTAAAACTCTAAACCATTAGTTTCGTTTATCTTYGATTTGAATCTAAAATGAAATTTTGTTTTCAAATAGAGTTAAAAAAGAAGAGAACATTCATCTTATAGTGATTTATAAACAAGGTAGATAAATAATATTTAAATAGACTTTGAATTTTGTAATATCATGTATTAAGATGCCATTGAGCGCACTACTTATATATATTTTTCATTCATCATTCATGAGATATAAATAGAAGATGAGGAGGAAAAGAAGATGTATTGAAGAAATTAAGATATATATAGATTATGATTTTTCCATAGATATTATTAAAAAGTCAATATTAAGAAAGCATATTAAAACGTTTCTCCATTCAAATATATCTATTTTGAATTTTTTTTCAAATCGAGCCATCTTTTAATTTTGTAAAATTTCAAATTAAAACMAAAGAAAAATAGAATCCATAAAATCATTTTGATTTGTGGTTGTCGATTTGGATAGAGTTTTTGTCAAGTTTGACAGTAATAAATAATAATCTTCCGATCTTGAATTTTAACTTTTAAATTCCATAGTATGATGGTGCTAACATGCCAATTCCAGCCAAAATAACAAAGATAAACAACTCATACTACGAAACSTTTCTTTGTCTTTTCCTACCCAATAATTTCTATAATCTTTTAATATAATCAAACTCGGATTCCTCAGATATTCAGTTTTATCTTCATCTTGATCAAGCTTCCATTAACAAGAACTTCTGATAGGAGGATTCTCATAGGAAATGGCGTCTCTTGGCGGATTCACTCMCCAAATCAAGAGTGCAAACTCGGTTGTGGAGCTGCCGGTAACTTTGAGAGGATGTAATTCGATGAAAACGAGCAGGGTGGGGTTTCGTGTCATGGCTTCTGAAAGTAATCAGAATCAAGCTGCAGAGCCTGATCTTAGTGTTACAGTAAATGGGTTGAAAATGTCCAACCCGTTTGTAATTGGTTCGGGTCCTCCCGGTACCAATCTTGCCGTGATGAGGAAGGCTTTTGATGAAGGTTGGGGTGCTGTCATCGCTAAAACGGTAGATTTTTTCTCAGTTTTCAAATGCTTTACTTTTTGTGTTTCCGCGTTCTCTTTTTGGATTCTTTTCCAGAAAAGAAAGAGTCAAAATTGGTAATAGTCTTTTCTTTTGCACTTTAAGTGCTATGCTATACACTAGATTAATGGTATTAGTCCCTTGATCTTGTGCAGATCGGATGCATATTTTCTGTTCATACTTGGGAGGCTGTTGGATTTGCATCTTTTTTTGTTTTTTTTTTCTTTTTGGTATCACAAATGAATTCAATGAAATATCATATTCTCATAATCTGAAAGTGTCAAGGATGAAAATCTTGATGTTATRGAGGGAACACTGTACAACATTTGAAGAGTGATGTCCTAGTCATGTCAAAAATATGGGGATCCATGAGCCGACGAAGTTTTTAAGAGAGTTAAAGTGCG
The DNA here is from genome assembly GCA_001752375.1 of Rhazya stricta. NCBI lineage: Eukaryota > Viridiplantae > Streptophyta > Magnoliopsida > Gentianales > Apocynaceae > Rhazya > Rhazya stricta. The sequence goes on from MEJB01000752.1 coordinate 7,986, forward strand.
GTGTTGTGATCTGGAGATGTTGGGGTATGGCCCAGGAAAGATGGTGATCAGTGATGTAAGCAAGGTGTTTGCTTTTCAGAAACTGATATATATGTTGTAGGTGTGTTTTCACATGAGCAAAGCATGCTAGGGAGAAGATTGGCGCAAATAAGTGGGGATAATACGTTTCAATGGTAATCTTTTTGGTCCTTAGGTGATAGTGTTATAAAAAAATGGCCTTTCTGATGGTGCAATAGACTGATTTCAGCATAGGAATCTTTTATTACTGAGAGCAATTATATCTAGTAGGCTATTTTTGTAACTGGAACAAATTAGTGGGGAATTAGTTGGCCTCTTTTCTAGGCTGTAAACTAGAACCAAGAAAAGTAAGAGCAAGCATAAGCTGACATCATGTACAAACAGACAAAATTGACTTGCTAAGTGAGAAAGGTTGTATCTCATTCATAATTCTTAGCTAAATCAGATTAATAGTCTGAATTGAGAATCTTCTCGTCATTATAGTTAAAATGTTGATGCCTGTTTGTTCAATCAAGAAATACTACATTCCATGGAATCCAAAATATAATGTGTTATCTCATTGGTGTTGAAAGTGCAGCAGTTATTTMTTGACCTACAATCTGTAGGTATCCTTGGATGCTGCAAAAGTTGTAAATGTTACCCCTCGATATGCTAAACTGCGAGCAGAAGCAAATGGCTCTCCCAGAGGACAAATCATTGGGTGGCAAAATATTGAACTTATTAGTGATCGGCCTCTGGAGACTATGTTAAAAGAATTTAAACAGTTGAAAGAGGAGTACCCAGATCGAATACTTATTGCTTCAATTATGGAAGAGTATAACAAAGCTGCCTGGCAGGAACTTATTGATCGAGTTGAGCAAACTGGAGTTGTAAGTGAATAGTCAAGTCTTAAGATCCATTGTTTTCATAGTTTTGGAAATGGATTCTTAAAATTTTAATTAACTGTCGTAATCTTGTAAATTTGGTATAGGATGCCATTGAAGTTAATTTTTCATGCCCCCATGGTATGCCAGAACGAAAAATGGGTGCTGCAGTTGGGCAAGATTGTGCACTATTGGAGGAGGTATGTGGATGGATTAATGAGAAAGCCTCAGTTCCTGTGTGGGCAAAGATGACTCCAAACATTACTGATATTACCCAGGTTAGCTTGTTATTTATTTCCTTTTCTCAATGCATTTCAGAACTCATTCTACAATAAGAATCTAAGAATTAAGGCATTGAATTGGTGAAATTGCTTTATGGCTTAAATATATATTTTAACTTAAGGACAAGGCACCACTTTTCTTGAGCAAGTCTTTCTATGTAACCTATCTCTTCCAAAAGGTTAACATAACTATGGAAGTGTTTCCGTTCCTCCGGTTATCGAATATTGGAATCCGCTAATCCTTTTACTTGGATGTAGTCCATATTTTTCTTCTCTCTCCTTTCTTAATCAGTTTAAGTGTTAGATAAATGTTTCTATTTCTTTTTTGTGGCTGTCAAGGTCCCTTTCCTCTTTAACTTGATGTGTTTTGCCATTAATTTTGTCATTTGGTTTCCAAAYTGAAYTCATAGATGACATCCCCAATAAACAAGAGAATTATGTGCATGGAAAGAGCTACCCATGTTTTGGTCTCTTTATTTGGTATATTCATAAACAAGCCCTATCTAAATATATAAAAGGTGCCAAATTATGTATGCTACATTACATATAACTCAGGATTGCGCTTTTTTGCATGATTATGATGATATTCTTACAGTATATCTAATTATTTAGTCTTTCTTTTATTAGGATTTTTAGACAGAAATAGGAGGCTTTTGAATCAACCACTTTTATGAATGTGTGGCTGATCTGTTGTCTATATTTGAATAGTTATTTGGTGGAAAGTCCATGGGAGATTTTTASTCATTTTTCTAACTGATATTGCCAAGAACGGACAGATTGGTGGGTGATCTTTCTGTTGGGGCCAAACTTATATAGAGGTGCAGGTGAAAATTCCCAGGAACGCTTAATAGGGCTGGGATCATTTCTCTTTAGGAGAGAAGAATTTCTTGCTTTATGTATTCTGTAAGGAAATATCTTTTCTGAAAAATTAGATTATCATGTGTTGTTGCTATGTCTTTGCATAAGAAAGATTTGTTTCGATTGGTGACCTTTAAAACTGAAGAAAGATAGTTGGCCAAGAAAAAGAAGTAACAATATGAAAGCTGAAGGTCTACGCTCAGTTTTCGACTATATAATCTTTTTTCATTTTTTTTTCCTTTGGTTTTTTCATCATCTGCAGATTTTAGTTGTTTGATTATTTCTTCTAGTTCTTATTTTTCCCTAAATAGATAATTGTGTTCTTGCTAGTGGATTTGTAATTCAGCACTCTTATGATTTCTGCTAAACCTCAGTATGTAGCGTGGGAGGAGATTATTGTTTCCCATATATCATGTGAAATCTTAGAATTAGAATGGAAGGAATGGMTTACAAATTCAAAATCATCTCTACTAAACAAATAATATTGGCATATTTTYTTTACAGCCTGCTAGGGTGGCTCTGAGAACAGGATGTGAAGGAGTATCAGCTATTAATACAATCATGAGTGTCATGGGAATCAATCTGGACACTTTACATCCTGAGCCTTGTGTTGAAGGGTTAGTGCTTCCACATTAAGCACAATCTCTGTTGCAATTTACTGTCATCTATTCTAATCACTTGTCTTTTTTTAGATATTCAACTCCTGGAGGCTACTCTGCAAAGGCAGTGCATCCTATTGCCCTTGCAAAAGTAATGAGCATTGCAACGATGATGAAGGCAGAATTTGGTGAAGATCGCTCTCTTTCTGGTATTGGAGGTGTTGAAACAGGTGCTGATGCTGCCGAGTTTATTCTCCTTGGTGCTGATACAGTTCAGGTTAGATGAATTGTGCTTTATCAAAGTTATGCTTCATATACAACAGTTGTTATCCCCTGGCACAACAAATATTGTTGAGGACTGAACAGCCAGATAACACAAATAAACCTCTGTAACAAGAAATTGCGTTTATAGAAATAAGAAAGTACATAATATGCAAGACCGGGAATCCCTTTTGACGTATTGCTATATAGTCTATTATTCTGCGTAAGATATCCAAATTTGACCATTTTACTAAAATGTTTGTTCTAGGTCTGCACTGGGGTTATGATGCATGGGTATGGCATTGTAAAGGATCTCTGCTCTGAGCTGAAGGATTTCATGAAAAAGCACAACTTTTCCACGATAGACGAGTTCAAAGGGTAACACTCTTTCTGAAGTCGAATCAAACTTAGTAAATCAACAATCTTTCTTGAGTGCTGCATTCCTTTTTTGTTCTTTATGTACATTACCAGGTTGTCACTTCAGTACTTCACAACCCATATGGATTTAGTTAGAAGGCAGCAAGAAGCAATCCGCCAGAGGAAAGCTATCAGAAGAGGTTTACAATCTGACAAAGACTGGACTGGGGACGGTTTTGTACAGGAAACAGAGAGCATGGTTTCAAATTGATTGCTCGAGCAAATTTGGTACAGAGGCGACAGGGAAACCCCTTCACAATTGTTTTATATATCTCTGTGTTTACTTTCAGGAAGTATCGTTGAATAATGAACCGTATATTCTCACGTTCGTACAATGTAAGGTAGACACTTAACAGTGATAGTGTGATTACCTAATAAAGTAAACCTTAGAAGAATTTGCTGCTCCATTTTGTTTCATTAGCAAGCTACTTATCAACTGATTGCCGGTTGATAACCAATTTAATGATTTCAGTTTGATTGTAGTTGTTGGTAAAGTAAGCGGTAGTCTAATCAGAAAAATAATTTTTTTAAGAGATAAAGAACAAGAAAAGAAAAGAGCATATTTTAATGATTTTGGGAAAAAGCCTGTATCCAGATTCTGAAGSACTCCTGTTTTCTGATTATTTTAGTTCAGTATTTTTAGTAACCTGACCTATTGAAAATATATACTCTGAGGCAAAGAATCCTGCAAATCTTCCACCAGAGCAAAGCAATTTGCAATATCATGCAAGCACAATTACCAATTCCATGTGAACAATCTTCTATTTTCCTGCTCTATTTCTTCAACTTACAAATCAGAAATGCTGGAAGGCACGAACACCACACAACTGAAGGGTATTTGCTTTCACCTTCTCAGTTTCTCTGACTGAAATCAGCACGAGAACAGCTATGATGTTTATTGAAATCAAATACATGTGGGCATACTGAACAGAAAGCCGAGTTCATTTCCTTATTAGGCAATCAATAAAGACCAGTCACAGCAAACAAAATTTGACAATTACATACTATTCGATGAACAGAAATAATGCAAGTTTAGATTTCTCTCCRTGTGCAGACACTATCTTTGCTAGACAAGTGAACTTCCTATTTTGCTCTCTCTAGGAGAACTATGAGGAAAACTGAAATTTAGTACAAATATAAAAACGGAGGCACAAAAAACAGCACAAAATTTCCTGTCAAGTAAAGAACTACATTTGGTGCAAATCTGCACACCAAGTTACAAATTTTCGAGCCAAATAAATCACAAAACTCTCTTGACCTGACACAGCATGCTTAGAATTAGAAGACAAAGGCTTGTGATTCTTAATAGTGTATGTCGTAATGACAATAATCTAGGCAGTTACCTCAACTACAATTCATGAGAAAAGATCATATCAGAAATCATAATTACTAAATGAAACTTTATGATGATAAATATGAGGAATAACGTTACCCCAAAACACTGATAATGTTGGAGAAATCCCCTTACTTTCCCTAGGGTTAAGGTCATGCCAATATACATGCAATAATTCTGAAACAGTCTCCACAAGGATAAAGCAGTCTAGAATTCTGAAATATTTAAATTGGAATCAATACTTCATTATTGTTTTCTAAACACAAATGTTTCTGGAACTGATATTTCTTCAAAACAGCTTTTCATGTTTGAAAAATTTTATCATTCTTGAAAAATATACTTACAAAAACAGTTTCCTGTTTATTTTCATAGTAGATGCCTGTCCCTTGCTTCTTTTCTTATCTGTCTTCAGCATCAGCTACTGCATCTGGATATCTTCTTAAGCTTCAAAAAGCAACTCCTTCTGCTAACACCACATGTTCTCAACTTTCTGAAGGCTCAAAGAATCATATATGTGGTTCCTGAATCATTGATTCTTCTTCATAAGTTCATTACTCTCTTCTAGATATAACTTAAATAACTGTACTTAACAGACTCCTCGAGCAAAAATTTCAGAACATAACAAACTATCTTACTGTAGTCCAGGAAATAATTAAGTTTTAAGAACACTCTCCGGTCAAAGAAGCCAGACCATGCATTACCCCCTGTTTTGCCAATTCTGCATGCACACGAGACTAGATGATACACGAGCACTTCAACTGACCCACCTCTTTGATATTCCACCTGTCCTGGTGGAGCCTTCCGCTCTTGAAAAGAGTTCATCTCGGTGCTCTGCTCTCTGCTATAAATTGCATCCTTATCTTTAGGACAAACTCAACATGCCATAGATCATCAAGATAGATTGTTTGTCAGATAAAAAGGTGCAACTTTTCAGGCAACAGAACATAAAACAGCACCTTTTAACATGGTGACTCATTCTTAATTTTCATCCCTCTGTTAAGGGCTGAAACTCTGTCCATGAAAGATCAATAAAGATAATGAAAACCTAAATAATGCCAGAAGGTCAGAGTTGCAATTTCTGAAAACTTGTCAAGGAAAAGGCAACTTCAAGTTTTGGTTCCTTCAGTTATCCTCAAAGCTGGAAACAGATAGAGAATAAGGACTATTTGTCTCACTTAGAAAGATATGCATAGTTTAACGAAAAGGGGAAACGTTCAAAAGTTTTCATGTAGGAAGAGATCTCAACCAACCTCTAATCTAGGATCAAAGGCTGGTTTAGCATTGATTATTAGAGAAACATTGCAACAATGGTGTACAATAGTTTACCTACATGTAAAGTGACCAAATCCACACATCATTGCCAATATACCAACTGATATAACTATAACTATAAAATAGAATACAAACTGATATAATTATAATTGTAAAATAAGATTATACAAAGAACCCAATTTCATTGCCAGCATTTTCAATCCCAGATACAGTTTTCTTCATACTGCATAAAAGATGGAATAGTGAGGTGTTGAGCTATGAGAACTTGATGAACTTCATCAATGTATCCAATACAYATAAAAGGTGACTGCAGGTACCATTCAGTATTTCTAAGGCTACACAATGGAAACTCTTCAAATAAGACAGCTATAGAGTYTGCAGCAGCCAACCAATGCAGTCAAATCTCATWAACTGGAAAAAAAGCACAATGAAAATTATAAGGCACTCTAGAGTTGCAGTTCGCATTTAGTTGTTGCATAAAATATAAAATATCAGCAAGAGTTATCATAGGAAATCATGAGAGTTTATCAATTAAAATTTAATTAATGCATAAAACGCTCAAGCTCTAGAAACACAAATACACTTTATACGTTTCCAGGCTTGTTCTCCTCATAAAATCATCACGTTCAGAAATATAAAACCATTAATTTTCTTTTCTTTGCTTCAAAAGAAAACTGAAACTTGGAGCTCTAGATAATCCAAGCTGTATCACTAGCATTCCGTTATATAGTAGCAAAAGCTATATTAAGAAGAAAATATCTAAAAAAAGGAAATATGTATCAATATGCTTAGATATGAATAAGAACAGATACTGTTTTCTCCATCTGAATGATCAGCTCATCTGAATGATCCATCAACATTTCAGAATCAGCCTCTTCCATTAGACAGCCACCCCATTTGTGAAGGCATATCAGGACATGAGGACTTATGGTGAATATCATGCGAAGCTAGAAAACAACATAAAGAATCGTGAAAAAATTAATGTATATTACTATTTTGCAGGATCTAATAGATAACCCAAACTGATCATTTACATCAGCGCAGAACTTCTTGAGTATTCAAAAAATTTCATACTGGTTTTTCATTCTATATCACCAAATATCTACAAATATCTTCTAGGAAGATAAAAAAATATTGCAACCCCAAAACAAGACTCCTGTGTCATTCTTCTGCTGTAATATCATGGTCGTATGCATTACAGATTTGCTTCGATTCTCACCCGGCAATAGAAGAAATTCTGATGCTATCCACAAGGAAAGTTGAAGAACCCATACGTGTGTATTAACAAAGCTCTTAAATTAGATGATGCTCAAGTCAACCTGAAACAATTAAAGATAAAGTCTCCTAAGTTTTTGAGGAAAAAGAACTTACAATAAAGCAATGTATGCATAACAAGTCACACTGTTATAAACACTCATTATCAGAAGCATACAGTATCACAGGAATGAAAAATGAGAGGAAAAAAGAAACATTTGTAAAGAACGGAGTATGTGAATTATAGACAAACTCACCAGCAACTTAAAAATGGTCAAGGGTAAAGTATGTGATAAGACGCCAATATCACAGGCTGCCACATCAAACTACAAAATGTTTGTTTATAAACTCGCACAGAATAACTCACCATCTTTTGGTGGGAACAAATTTACTTACATTCCGGCAGAAACTTCGGTATCATCTTACGTACAGCGTAATCATTTTCTTTTCCTGGAATTAAATCTAAAATTTTCAAKAAAGTACATGCATCTGGCAGAAAACCCCTGTCAACCATTTCCTCAAAATGTATTTCAGCATCATTGTATTTTCCCCTTGTAATAAATTCTTGAACAATCATATTGTAAGTGATGCTATCTGGCGAACAACCATTCTTTTTCATATTCAAAAGAAACTCTTTTGCTTCCTCTAGCAACCCATGCACAAAGAATCCCTTTATCATCGTATTGTATGTCACARCTTCGGGATATAATCCTTTATTAGCAAGACTGTTGAAAAGACTTTGAGCAGCATCAATCTTTCCTGATTTGCATAGTCCATCCATGACAATGTTGTACATAGAAATGTGAAGAGCTGCATCATTGCTTTCCAGGATGTATAAAAACTCCAAAGCTTCATCAGTAAGTCCATGTTTTGATAAACCATCCAGCATAATGAAGTAGGAAAAGAGAGAAGGCTTTTGACCAGCTTCTTGCATTTCATTGAACATTTTACATGCATGGGCCARCTTTCCAACACTAAACATACCTTGCATGATGATATTGTAAGTTTCAGTATTTGGGCTTAAACCTTTCAGTGACATCTCTTGGAAGAGAAGCATGGCATCATTTATCATCTTCATTTTGCAATATCTATTAATCAATATATTGTAGCTGTGATTATTGGGAGCTAGGCCGGAAGTAATCATGAGATCAAAAACCCTCCTTGCTTCTTCTGTTCGGCCTTGTAGACAGTATCCATCCATTAATGAACTATATGTGACCACATTAGGATGGTCACCCCTACGAATCATTACTTCGATTACTTGCTCCGCATCTCCAATTTTTCCATCTTTACATAGGGCATCAACCAACACACTGCATGTAACAACATCAGGATAAATTTTGAATTGCCCCATATGATCCAAAAGCTTTTTGACCCCCTCCCACTTGCCTAAGATACAAAGACCACACATCAAAGAAGTGTAGGTGACAACATCTGGGATGATTCCCTTCTTGATCATCTCACTTAATAAGGAGAGAGCTTCATCTACCCTCTTATCCTTGCAGAGACTGTCGATGATAGTGTTGTACACGACATTATCAGGCCTGCATATTCCTCTTTCCATTGCTCTGAGGAACTGAAGGGCAATGTCGGTGTTACCCACCTTGCAGAGCCCATCAACTACGATCCCAWACATAACAACATTGGGTTCGCAGAGGTTTTCATTAATTATCTTCTTGAATAGTTCTTGGGCCTGTGGGATTCTATCTGCTCTAAAAAGTCCTCCGAGTAAGGTTGCAAAAGTGGTAACAGTAGGCAAATGWCCGCGCTTGAAGAAGCCTCCCAGTATAGAGAGGCCAATATCAACCCGATGCATGAGACAAAAACTATTAATCACGATATTCATGGTAAACCCATTTATTGGAATTCCTAAACAGCACATGTCTTTGAAAAGGGAAGAAACAGCATAATAGTGTTTTAATTTAACAAGACGGCCGAGCAGCTGAGTAAACAGAATAACAGAAGGAAGGGGTCTCATCCTTACCATCTTTCTGTATAAGCTAAGACCATCGTCCAGATCATTAATTTCATTAGCAAACCCAGGTTTAAGTCTCTGTATGGAAGGCTGCCTACTAAAATGATCAGAAGTAGATTGAAAGTGGAAGAAGCAGATACCTCTTGCTGCAGCAGAATCAGAGAAAAGAGATCGCCTCAAAGCAATAGAAAAAGAAGAAACACTTGTCTTCATCATCTTCGTCTTCGCAGAAAGTCCCTGCACAAGMGGAGGGCCTTTCTTTTCTTCTCCAGAATTGATTAGAGCACGCCTATAGAACTCTTCAGCAGGGGTTACGGAACCAGAGAGTGGGAAAGATGGATGGAGCAGCACAAAATGCCGATTCTTTTTTTTTTGTTTTTTTCCTTCGGGGAAAGATAAAGGGTTTATTAAGCATCATCACTCTTCAAGAGGCCAAAAATTTTCAAAATGATAAATTGAAATATAATTTCAAATGCTCTGATATAAAGCCACGTACAAATGACAAATATCAACAAAAATCTAAAACTCAAAATATATTTAAAAAATTGGTTTATGAAGAGACGAAAAGATAGATTAAGTTATAAAAGTTAAAAAATTAATAAGTTAAAAAAGAATGAGAAAAAATGAGCTCAAAACATTTCTTATAATGAAGTTTAATCCTCTGATAAATGTATAGATGAAAAAAAAAATATATGAAATGATTTACAAATTGAAATTTATATTATAAATATAATGTGAAAAATAAGAAAATGAATGTTATTTAAGAATAAACTCAAATAGAAATGCTAACTTCGTAGTTTATTCTAAAACTTTCAAATACAAGCTCTTGAATTTAAATAATAGATGTACTTATAATTCGATATGTTTTATTGGTCTTACAATATATATATATATATGTTGAGTAAGTTTTATAAGTCCACGTGTATAGCTTAAATGGGTTATTATCTAGGGTAACGCCTTATTTATATGCAGAAACTTACTTGTGTTTAAGCATCTACATTATGAAAGTGTTTTAGATAATTAGACTAATTTCAGAAGCCAAATATTCATCATCAGGAGGGAGAACGAACCAACAGACTGTCCAAAAGGTACCCTGAAGCCAGATAGTACAGTAACCAAGAGACATTGCAGAATCCATTTAACAGGAGGTGAAGGGGGGGAGACAACACAAAAACTTCATACACGATGAGAATGAAATCCAAAAAGTACTTCAGCGTAGTCCTCTTCCTCATGGAAAACAAAGGCAAACTTGAACACACAAAAAAAAAAAAATAATAATCAATCCAATCTCAATGATTATCATGAATATCTCTACTACATAGTCTTATAAATTTGTACATATATTAAGCTCCAACAACTTCAGTTTCTCCCTCTGCCACTATTTCATCAGCTGGCCTATCCAACTTCGTACCAATGTCCTCAGAATAATCGCCATGTACCTGAAAAGGGAAGATGATGCTTTCAAAACCAATTGACCTCAACGTAACTGAAGGAATGCTTTTARGAGAAACGCAATATAAATAACCCAATCCTTTGCGGAACAATTTAGTAGAATCAAGAATGCTCAAACAGTGGATGTACCTCCATCAACTTGCCAAGATCAAACTTAGGTGCCTTAAGAATCTTGACTTTGCGGATATAGACATTCTGTAGAGGGAAGATGCTACAAGTTGCCTTCTCAATCTCTCTGCCAATTGACTCAGGAATGAATTTCGCAACCAGCTCCTTCAGATCACAGGAACTTGCTTGATTTCTCATGATGTCTACCATTTTCCTACGAATCTAAGAAAACACAACTGATATGAGAAAGGGTAAAAGAAATACTGAACAAAAGACAGAAATCTTTGTACTTGCAAACCAGAGAGTGAATGAGGAGCAAAATATGCAAATGAATTTTCATTAATCTCATTGACAAGTTAAAAGATGACTTGAACTAATTTACAACCTGACGGATCTGACTGGACTGAGCATAACAGGTCCGCTTCTGCTGATTTGCACGCTTCTTTGTGAATCCAATGCAAAACATCCTAAGGGTGTAGTTGTCTGTTGTCTTCACATCCACATGAGCCTCAATTAATGTCTGCCACTTGCGGACCAGAGACCTTATTTTATCTGTTGTGAAGTTCATTCCCTGAAAAACAAAGTACAAAGTCAGATCTCCTACACCAAAAAATATCCTCAAAATTTCACGAGTTGGCTGTTTGGAATGGTCACCCTACCCAGAAATTTGTGAGCACATTTTTCCCCTGCACATCTTCTGCCCTCAAACGGATTTTCTTGAAAGCATGATCTTCATCCTTCTGTAGATCAGCCAAACTGATCTCAAACACTCGATGCTTCAGCCCTTCAGAAGCAATCTAAGAAAATGAAGAACAAAGCTAAAAATYATTTGAGTAAAGAAACAGAAAATTTATATCAAATAACAGAAATTGAGCATAGCGAAAAAGCTCAGGAAGGTCAAATAGTGCCATAGAATAAGTTGAATAAACAGGGCTTCACAAATAATATATGATTTTATGTAAGACAACATGTACTAAACATACAAAAAAGACTGCTATGAGGTCGAACAGGATTGCTCAATTAAGTTAAATAACAGAAATATACTTTCAACAAAACCACAATTGACATTGAAAATCCTAGAAAAAACATTCCGGACATAGCAATTAATTGAAGATAGCAAAAGAGCAAATTAATTGATAGTCCTCTAGCAGACTAAATATCCATTTTATCACATCCAAATTTTCCTCTAAATCAGAAATGTTTAAGAAAACTTTATTATCCAGCTCAATTATTCTTCACAACTTCCCAAATATGTCATTCACTAATATCCCAATAGACATASAGAGATGCATAAATATTCTTCGAACAGATGATACCCAGGGCGTTGACAGGTAGGCAAATTTAACATTTGATACAATATGTTCTGAAGTTTATTATTGAGATCAGTGGTCCAAGCATTTTTAATAGAGTAAAAAGAGCAGGAAAGATATCCCACAGTATACATTGATATATCTCTGCTACATAGATAAAAAAATATATTTTATTTCAACAAATATTCTAGTGGTTTGCCAATCTCATTAAGTCTCCAATAGTATCACTGGAGGGTTTTCAAGACATTGAACATAAATTTCAGAAGAAGCAACCAGTTCATGTTCTAAGTTCTGAAATTCATATTGCAATGCTACGTCGYACCTAAATATTGCAATTGCAAACGCCAAACAGTCTTCTATTTACTTCAATCACTACTAAAAACCCAAATATCAACTATTAGCTAATGACTTTCAGACTTATTAATCTATATCACACCAGCTTTTGCTTCATATTTTGAAAATATTTTTACTGGGAATCAATACACAAAAATTCTCATAAAACCAAATCATGTAGCATATAGTACAGTTTTCTTAAATATATTATCTCAAAAATATCACAGGAAACATCAGCAAAACAAACACAATCATGTATTAAGCATCTGCAGAAAAAGAAAAKAATTGACCAAAAACCAGAAAAGGGCAACCAGAGGGATACTAACTTTGGTACCCTGAGTTCTGGTCACAAGAGTTTTGCCAACATTCCGGACCTCGAAAATAGAAGGCGCCTTTACATCATACCAGTCCTTCTTGGCAAATGGATCAGCACTGCACAAGCCCATGCCACAAATAACATTCAATTTTTAACTACTACTACTAATGATAAATTTTCTCAGAATAAAAAACATTATAGTGCTCATACAAATTCAGAGATTGGATAACAGAGAATAGTTTCAGTTTATCTACAACATATTCCTAAAATAGCATCCAAAAAAAAAAAGAAAAGAAAATTTTACAGAATGAACATCTTACGCCTTCTTCTTTCCTCCCTTTTTGCCTTTGGAAATCCTCTTGTTCTTCCTGTAATTTCACAAATTAACAAAAAAACGCATTCATGGACAATCCATCGTCAATCTAGATTGGTACAGAGTGCAAGTGTGCCCAGGTCCCTGTGCGTGTGTGCGTATACGTGTCTGAGAAGACGAATGATATACCCGACGGCCATGTCGCAGAGATGAAGGGCGAAGAYAGGGTTTTCCCTATTTTGCAGGGAAGGAGGCGGAAATGAGTGGACGAAAGAACCCTAAAGGTATGCTACTTTCGAGTTTCGACACTGTATATTACACTAACTGCATAGACGTGAAAACATTCTACCCAGAAATGGAAAATGAAAAGACTCGCCCAAAACTTTTGGCTCAATAGTTGGGAAGTTTCACTTTTAATATATTTTTTTATTAATTTTTTATTTATAAATTGTGAATATTATTATTTTTATATTTTTATCATTTTTACTTATAAATATTGTAATTGTTCAAAAATAAATAAATATATAATTTAATATTACTAAATKATGTATTATCTTTATTAATATATAAATTTATTTGCTGATTATAAAAAGAATATATTTTCAAGATTAAACTAGAAATTTAGTCTTGAAAGAGCCAAAATATAGATTTTTAATTTCAGAGGACCAAAGTGCATATTTTCAACATTAGAGAGCTAACTAATATATTTTTAATAAGTATAAAATCAAATCTTAAAATTCTCAATCATATGGCTTAGACACTTATGTTTATTGTATTTTTTTAATCAACATTTTAATAAGTCTTTATCACTTAAAGGTTTGTTTTTATTTTGCAAAAAATATAATTAAATAATAGGTATGGGTTTATATTATTACTATCCAAATGCAATAGCAATGGAGATACAACTATAGATGCCAACTCTTAAAGGTATTATTGAGAGAATATTAGGCATTAGGGGTCAGAATATTAGATCTTTCCTCATAGAAAAGAAGATCAGCAAGAGTTTCTTATAATTTGCTATATTGTATAAACCATACCAACTTCTAACAGTGCAGCATGGGGAATGTTCAATGCAACTGGAGGCTCTCTACAATTTTTTTCAAGAAAAACATAAGTGAAGATAAGAAATTGCTTGAAAAAATTCGAACCACTTCGAATCGATAAATGTGATTGCCCCAAGAAATAAGCAGTGCCACTCTCCCTTGCATCAACCAGATCTTGGAGTTCTTCCCTTACGTCTGCTTTCATTTTGGGACTATCAGGGGGCAACATAAATCGAACTTTTTTTGGCCTAAGAGAAGCAGAAGTACCCTCAGCTGATGGATCACCTGCAGCAGGACTTGTAAGGTTGTTACTTGAAAYGCTGAGAGTCTGAGGAATCAATGCACTTCCATCTCCCATTGATCTTCCCAAAACCATCATCTTYCCATCTGGCGATGTCAAGGCTTCGTGATCACGTTCTTCCCTGGCRATGAACTCCCCAATTGAACTAATTATGTGATCCTCAAAATCATCTGTATCTCTTATACTGTCACAATAACCATRAAGGACAATGCACCGATAAATCTTGTATTCTTTAGGGCCAACCCTACCTACAAGGTATTTTTGTTCATGGTTAACATAGGGTACTGGCAGTGACTTGAAAGATACAAAGATGAGGACTTGATGAAATGCTGGAAGGTTGGTGATGAAATGGGTGAAGAAAGCTGGGATTCCAGACACAATATCTGTGTAGATAAAGCCGATTCCAGGTACTCTTGAGATGCCAAGACCAGGGCTAAGATCTGTTAACCATTCCACTGAAACCTTGYTCTCTATGTCAAATTGATACTTCTTTAGGGTGCCATAGTGCCAAGCAAGCATCATTGTCAAGAAAAGCAACAATAGAATTGCTATAGACCAAGCTCCCTTAGGGAAGTTCAACAAACACGCAGATAGGTATATGGTCTCAACAGATCCAAAGAATAACAAGAAGCAGGCGGATATGAACAAACTCTTCTCCCAGTACAAAGCAATAATAAGTGACATTAGACAAGTCRTTACTAGCATTCCAAGAATGATAGCTAAACCTGTTAACAAGAAAACAGGAAAGTTCATAAA
Source organism: Rhazya stricta (assembly GCA_001752375.1). NCBI lineage: Eukaryota > Viridiplantae > Streptophyta > Magnoliopsida > Gentianales > Apocynaceae > Rhazya > Rhazya stricta. The sequence continues at coordinate 23,049 of MEJB01000752.1, forward strand.
TGATCATTGCAGACTTCGGTGCCACATGCTAAGTGAGTTTCCSTAGTAGCACATTATATGATGTATCATCTAATTCTATGCAACTTTGTTATGCCAATTGAAACTGTGATTCAACCATGTGAAGCATACCTACTGCCTTTCCAATTGGTGATATGTGGTGGAAGCCAATTGTGATTCCCAGACACATGACCATAAATAACCAATTGACATCWGGAATGTAAACCTGGCCATGTATCTCTTGCGACGTGTGAACAACTTTTACTCGMGGAAAGCAACTGAGTGCCTGGCACTGGTTTATGATGGAAAAACTGGCTGTGATGGTTGCTTGGCTTCCTACCGCTGAAGCAAATACAGATAGCACAGCAAAAGCATGATGCAGATATTCTGAAATTTCCATGTGTTGCACCAGCCAGARTGTCAGAGTTTCCAGGATAGGCAAGTATTAAAGCTCCAAATACACTATATATAGAATGCGCAATCAAAGAATGACAACTTACTAGAAGGAATGGATTCACTGATATGAAAAATATCATCAGATGTGCCAAAACTTTTGGATATGAATGCAGCTTGACCAGCATAACATAATAAGAGTGCTGGGTATATCAAACAGACAAATGTGACCTGCACTAAAGAACATCATTCGGCAGTTTTTCATGTATTTATAAKTGGTAACAGAATACAATCCTCTTGCATACTTACCTTTATAGATCTCTTCGAAAAGTGACCTAGATCTGCAAACATTGCCTCTGATCCTGCAAATCACTAATTCTAGTTACTAGGATTAAAAGATTGAAATTATATAAGTTTGGCTTTCATTGCTGATTACAAAACCAGGATGCAAAGAAGCGAAAGTTCGTTTTGCGTATTTTAACTGACCTGCTATACACAGGACAATGCTTCCCAACAGTTTCCAACTTTTAACATGGGTATTCTTAATGAACCTGAACATATAAGTTGGGCAGATTGCATTGAGGATTTCCCGATTTTGGACTACATTATAGAGACCAACACTACTGATGAAAGCAAGCCATAGAATAACAATTGGTGCAAAAACAAAGCCGATTCTTTGGGTCCCATAGTGTTGCAGAGTGAAAAGACATATCAATACAGCACATGCCATTGGTACGGGCACTGGAAAAACAATGTGAAGGAATTACAACTCCCATGAATTGCACTAATAAATGCAGATGCTATATAATATAAAACCCATTGACATATGAAGCAGAACCGCCTTATGTTCACAAAAATGAAGAGAAAATTACGAAGTCTGAACCTAAGTTACTGAAACTTCTTTAGAGAAATTCATGAATTAATTGTTTAGGACAAACCATGCATGCATACACAACCTTCCGCAGGAAATTGGTTTTGGGTTTGAATATTCACAACAATCTTACAAATAACAAAATCTGGAAAATGAAGCAATAGATTCTCAGAAAAGGAAAGCTTACTTTATATAGAGGTGGTTCATAATCTACAGAGACATAGCCAAACGGAAAATTGTACTTTATGTTCACCTGTTTGACAACCCATAAAGGAAGGACACAATAATTCCTGAAGGGAAAACCTTTCAAAAGGTTTAAATAGAAGAAATTTGGTAAATCCATAAGTATACCATAACACCATAATTGCCTGAGGCAACAAAAATCTGAAATCTAAACAAAAATACACAATGGGAAATTGCAATTAACTGAAAGCTCCCAATTTTATCCAGTTTTCTGAGATACTGGAGCAAATATAYTTTACRGCTCATGGTTAAACCTGTAGCTTCTCCAAGAGCAGTAGAAATTTAGTAGAACTAGAATTCCTTTCAGCCATATTTACTGCAGCTGTAAGGGCCATTAATGAAGCCAATAATGTTGCTTTTAAAAATTAACAAGTTCTAGTTGTTCCTATCTAATCAGATGCTAAACGTTTCCAGCAAAAAGAGCCTTGTGAAAGCCTTCCATTKGTTCACAGCTTATGAGAGGTGTGGGACAACCAAGGAATAAATTTGAAGGTAAACACACGAGGTGCAGCTAACAAAATTCTACTATATGCACAAAGAATCCACAAGTCATCTTYTATTTTGTCAACGAAATCACGAACCAAGCGGGTACAAAATCAGACTTTTTGTTAAACTAGAATCTCAGGACTTACATCTGTTCACAACCTTGTCAATTTGTTCTCTTGTTTCCTTTGAAGAGATCACTGGTATGTAGATAATGCAAATGTCAAATTCAATTTTGATGATTACAGCAAACGAAATGTTCAAGAMAACAAACATTGTATTTCTTCCACTAATACTTACATCGATCAGATAATTTAGTCATTGATCGTCCAAGATTTGATGCTGCTGATAAAACTAAAATGAGGAAGCAGATGATTGGTTATGGAAGTTACAGTAAACAATAACTATCACTAAGTGAAGCAGCAGTATCAGGTATTCCATTATCAATTCGTAAGTATGACCTAGCCTAACTAACCTGAAACAGATGGAGTCAGAATTCCATCACCGATTATCATGCAACAACCAAATAAAGCCAGGAAGAGCAACAAATAATGACTGCTTTTGTGTTTCTCAATGGCTCTTCTTGCCCTTGATTGCACTTTGATCTTGGGACTTGCCCCATCATGATGCATAATATCGCTAGCACTTTTATCATTTGGAAGCAGCCCAACTTTGGCATGCCTGCATAGCAATGAGTATAATGAAAATGTACCACCTGCAAAGATCCAAGGATGTTAAAAGAAACAGTCTTCATAACATCCTAGTGACCAAGTGATGTCAAGTATCCATACCTTCTCCATCATCATCAGCCTTGAGAACTATGAAGGCATATTTCAGCAAGGGGATGATAGTCAATGTCCAGAAAATGAAGGAAAAGAGTTCATATATCTCCTTATCTGATTCAACTTCACTTGGTTTAATTGAGCCAAATACATATAAGGGAGCAGTGCTCAAACGACCATATACTACTCCAAGGCTTTGAAATGACAAAATGATAGTACGCCGCCATGTCTCTCTCTGTTTATTTTCCTATAAAACACAAGTTTGAAAACAATTTACTTCTGTTCTCCACAGTCATTATAAAATAAAATATGAATTCAAACAAAATGATTAGACATCTGCAAAACGTSTACAATCTTGGTAATGATATTAAGAATGAACAGATSACAAATTCAAGAAGTCCACTTGAAGTATTTCTATTAGAACAAAAACCAGTTCTTCCRTTTCCTGTCAAGTGTAAGATTAAAGATCTAYCACGCAAAACTCAAGTACTTGCAACTCGTAGAGAATGATGCTTTTCTGATTCACTTATATCTCCACTTACAGTCCTTTTCTCCGCCCTTATTGCTTCTGAGTTCTGGTCTACACTCTTCACCCTACAACAACTTCTTAACAGACAAACAAACTGCAATCCCTTGGTAAGCAAGTATGATGTAGAATTTGACAGAGCTGAGCTTTTCCCAGATCACTTTGCTTAATTTAATAACAACAGAATGGAATGATTAATTTGACGAATCTGCGCGAATTTTATTCAAACTTATTCCTGCAATTAAGCAGAAATAGTGAATAGACCCTCAGTTGACTACAAGAAATGGTGAATTGCGCAATTGCTAAAAGGTGATTTTYTTTTCCCCCTTTCCCGATTCCATTCAATATTACAAAAATATTGGTCCATGTCATTTATTATTCCGATAGGTTTTTACAGTCAGTATTGTTATTCGAACCCGACCTCACGGTCTTTCATCCTCAAGTTCCCTTTAATTGGTATTGAGTAGAGCACTGTATTTATGACTTATWAAAAAAAATAAAGTGAAATAGGAGATGATGTTTGCTTGTTTACCGACCATGCGCCATAACTAAATATTCAGAACATTTAATRTGATTGACAGAAAGATAAAGTTGAACCCAGAAAAAGAAAAAAAGTGAAAGAAAATCAACCAAGAATCTGATCCAAATTAATGGAAGATTTGGCTTAAAATTTTAGAAATTTTCATCGATTCTACCTTCTATCAACTCAAAATACCAGTGAGAAATCAAATTCATGATCATGGTGCAGTAAGACTGAGTACCAATCGATGAACTAAAGCTTATGCTAAAGATAAAACAGAAGAAAGAAAATAACAAAAAAATGAAACCCGGATAAGGAAAATTAATCCCAGAAATGTTTACAGATCATCTCAATTAGGGAAAGGTTTCACCAAACTTGCCTTGAATTCAGAAGAGATGGACTCAGACCTCAGTGCAGGATCCATAGCAGAAGAGAAACTGAAATTTAGKAGAAGAGAAGSGCATGAATGATATGGCTTCTTAATGAGGGACCATATCTGGGAGACACAGACGGACAAAACTAGTAGAAGCAATATAGGGAGAGATGAACAGAGAGAGCTTAACTGTGTAAGAGATCAAAGAAGTGGATATATATATATACTACACATGTGCATGCATGCGTTTCTGATCCTATATTTGGTAATTCTTTTAATTATGCGACTCTCTGTCCACTCACTTTTGACTTATTGAAAAACTTTTAATCGGTCAAAACACACCTCTTAGACCACCAAAAAAAAGAAAAAAAAGTGTTTGTTAATTTCTTTTTAAAGATAATGTTGCGCTATTCCACTCTTTAAACTCTTCAAGTTACTTAAGTAGGTAGGACATATTCTTGATAATCATTATAATAATAAGAAGAAACTCTACCGAGTTCTAATGGATCCATCATGTTTTTTC
>MEJB01000754.1:0-113961 GCA_001752375.1 Rhazya stricta
TCAAGCATATGTTGTAATTTTAAGAGAGAGAGAGAGAGAGAGAGAGAGAGAGAAGAGACTGAGGCTGATGGTTTCGGAAATTGAAGCAGCATGTCAAGAACCTTCATAGGCAGCTGGTTTTCGAGCAACAAAGTGTCGCGCCTTATGTGTGGGATGACATATAGCCTTCCATGCTTACTGAAAACAGGATCATTTTCAGCATAGCCTTTAAAGATTCCTTTTGATGCTCGGAAGATTTCGAGCATAAAACAGCCATCCCGAATCATAATCTTCAAGAATGCATCTGTGTCGTGCTGCAAATCTGTATCCAGAGGGTGGTACGCGTCCTTCAGTTTTTCCGCTACTGCTTTTAATAATTCGAGGCAGCTCTCCAGTGTTTTCCCCGATCTAATGAGGAACTGTAAGAGAGCTCGGTCCTTGTGTTCCTCCATTGGTTCCAAATTTTCATTGTTACGATGATAAGGAMCCAAAGAGACTACTTGGGGCGTGTACGCAGTTTCGTTTAGATTTATGACGGATGCAGGCAGTTTATAAATGGACCGCCGCTGCCAACGTTGTTCGTCCGACACTGTTTTTGTGACGGCTGCTATTTCTCTAAGTTGAACATCTACACTGATCACCCATTCTTTTGTTGCCATTTTCTCTGGGTCCATCGACATGGTTTCTCCATCTATATAGCAAGCTAGATTACTTGAAATTTAAGCTAGCCTGCACGATAGTAGTGAAATCGTTATGCTTTGCTTTGGAAATACTCCCTGGAGATCTGAAAGAACCTTTTACTGTTGCTGGAACAAGAGAGGATTAAAGAACTGTTTTTGGAATAAAGGCAGTACGTAGTAATTAAAGTAAACTAGGACTCCATCTTCCTAACACAAACTTTGTTTTGTGCATGTTTCTCGTGGGAACCTTAAAAAAGCTTTGTTCTAATTAGGGATAAATTGTCTAAATTAAATAAACTGCTCCATTGCCATCTTAACTTGGTGCAAGTCATTACTTTCCATCCAAACTTCACTTTATCACAATTTGTTAAATTAATTTAAATTCTAGTTCAGTTTACTAGCTCTTTTTTATTATGGTTCCATTAATTGATTAACGAAAACTAATCACACATTAGGCACACATCCTTGCTTTCAAATGTAAATATGCGAGGGAGCGATCATGTGGATACTTTTCTYTCGAAAGGAGATTATTGTATTGACCTTTTAACACTTGAAATTGCGATCAAGTGTTTCCCGTGTGAAAGATTTTTCCATCCAGGGTGGAAATAGATTAGAAATGTATTTGAGAATGAAAATGGTATTCAAGCCTGTTTGCCTCGTCTTCCTGCATATGCAAGTGAATGCTTTTCCAAAACATGTCCAGTATATGCAAGCTGTCGGAGAGGGAAAGTATACCTAAATTAATACTACCATCTTGACTTGCATTCGTAAAGAAAACCTGAAAGTAATCGAAAGGGTAGGTACGATATGTGAGGCACGTACTTGGCTACTGAAAATTTTTTAAACTGCAGGAAAGAATTGTTTTAGAAATTAATGTAAATTTTTTATTRTTAAAAAATATTAATAAGTAAAAGCTTTTTTGTGGGGGGGAAAAAGAAAGAAAGAAACACCTCTAAGAAAACCCCCCAAAAGCAACATTTTAAAACTAAAATCACGGATAAAAAAGTAATTGAGAATAGCTAGTTCAAAATAGATTTTGACTTTAAAAAGAAAAAGCTAACTTATTTATGGCAATTTTATTTTTGGATGAAGATGAAAATAGAGGAATTCTCTTGAACTTTATAATCCATTGCATGCTACTTTTTTAATTTAGGAAGGATTTATATACAAAGCGCGTGTTAGGAATATGGGAGGGCGTGGCAAATGAGTAGTTTTCTTTGGCCCGGATATTTGAAGATATGTAAAAGATATCTAAAGCTTCTCTCTGGGAGATGATACCTACCCTTWAACTTTCATCGCATCCTTAATTTATTTGACAATTGGTGGAAAAGAGAAGTGTTAGTTCTGTTAGTCTCATCCTCAAGTTTAAGCGCTACATGAAGTAGTTTCACGCCAAGAGCATTAATTCTAAAAAAATATAGGTTAGATACGGTTGAAATCTCAAAATCTGGGTCAAATTGATCAAAAAGCCTATTTCCTACCATTTTCGGTTGGATGATTGAAGCTCAGCAATTTTTCTCTTAGCAAGTACAGGTAATTTGTCACTCTAAGTTTTCTTGCTTGAAATATAATCTGAGCAAGCTAGGTAAAAGCTTGAACTATGGACCACCTAAAGTGTTCCTCTGAACGTTTGTCACAAAGGAATATGTTTTCTTTGGAACTACTCTGTGTTCCGAAGTAAAAGCAAACCCTTAAAGTGCTTCAATGATGAAGAGAAGAATAGTAAAGAAATAAGAATCACTGGCATAGATAGAGAAAAGAAGAAGCGAAGTAAAACTTTAATTGTGCCTATTATCCCAGAGAAACATCATTCTGTGCGGAAGGTGTATGCAAATTCTAACGAGTTTTTAAAAATTGAGAAATTTTGTAGGCATGCAGTTAGACCAGATCCCTTTGAAAAGGTAAAATACCCAGAACCACTAGTTAGTGATCAATTATCTTTATAATTTTCACTAAGTGCCTAGAGGTTTAAGATTGTAAGGGCATAGGTTTTGAACCTTTATCATATGTAAAATTGAATCTATTATACGGATTAAATTTCTTCATATYTAATCTAAATATATTCTAAAGTTAGCTTTAGTTATTATTAGAGAAGGAATCCTAATAAAGTAATGTTTAGATAAGGCATCGTAATCATTTTAGGGGCACAAATACAGAGACAAGAAGTGAAGTTGTGTGAGAAATATATTATTTTATTTATCCAYAGATTAATATTGATTTATCAATGTAAAATCTTAAACTTTTTCAGTTATTATTCACAATACGAAAAATAGTAAAATATAATTATATGAGAAGTTAGACGTTGACAATATGAAAAGTTTCGAAATTAGAATATTTCTTGACTATTCATTTAATTATATATATAATTATTATCAAATCGTAGTTTGTTTTATTGGTTAAAAAGGAATTCAGACAATAAATTTTATTAGAAAAAATAAACCTTAGTTTTATGTATATAATAAGAATAGTAATAATGATCGTAATGGTAATTAGAATCCTTCATTTCTTCTAATCCATTTTATTGATTACTTAATTTGGTCAAATTTTGCTACGGACACATCATCTTAATTATTCTTTATTCAAAAAGTAATAATAAATAATAATAATAATAAAAAGAAAAATATTTTATTCTTTGACTCTTCTTTCTCCTTCATGCCACTTTCTTTTCCCATGCTTGTATATTATTTTAATGTTCTTACGTAATTAACAAAATTTGTTTCTTTCTTCCTCCCTTCTCGAGAACAATCCTCCCTTTGGTCTTTTAGATCATCCAGCAGCTTACTCTCTGTTCAATTCTTCTTCCTTCTGTTGGCTCTCCTTCTCTCCATTGATTCAGCAAGCGTCAACACACACACTCACTCAACTCTCTTTGTCCACTTTCATCAGATAACACTCACCTCACCAACTCTCTCTCTCTCTCTCTCTCTCTCTTTTCCCTGCGATTTCTCCTTCCATTGTTATAATCGAGGCACCTGCATTCCCGAGCAATAGCGGCAGCAACGGTGAAGCAAACCAGTAACAGTTGAGTTCCTCGTTAGCAACCTAGCAAGACCTGTTCGGCTAACTCTATTGCTTTCTTCTCTTGCTACACACTCTAGTTGGCACCAATTGAGGATCCAATAGTCGAGGAATTTAAAAGTTCTGTGAGCAAATCAAGACTTCAGGTGAGTTCCTCTATTTTACAAACTTCCAAAAATAAGCAATTTTGTTACTCTAGAGAAATATTTTCAAGACCATTCAAATACTTCAATAATAGTATTTTTCAATTCTTTTGAAGAATGGTGGTATATGTTATTAAGGCTTTCACGTATCATAGATTTTTATACCAGCATGACATATCAAATTTATGATTTGGCATATACTATGTTTACTTGATTTACATGAAAACTCGAACTTAGATATCAAATGATTGTGTTTACATTTGACATGAATTTAATCATGAATTTCATGAGTTTATTGATTTATTTGTACATCAAGTTTGTTACTAAGACATAATTGAAATGTGGTTATATAGTAACGATTGAGTACTCAGTCGATGACTACAAGTATTATTCTAGCAGACAAAGTACTGAGTTTAGTTGGTCCCCAGCATGGGGACCTCTTTGATCGCTTGGATGACAATGCTTTGGAAGTCATCAAATGGCCAAATCTGTGGACCTTTCCTATGGTGGGACAGATCCATTTGGGCGGATGGTTGCATCATATTGCCACAGTATATATTGGACGTTCGTACCCTTGGTTAAGAGGTTTAACCCGAGAGCTACTGACTCCTATAGCTATGGTTGGCAGGCTTAATTGTTATTATTCATAGGGTTCGGTTGTAAATCACATGCATACATGGAGAGATAAGATTGGTATATCTTGACTCCGTAGAGTAAATCTCTTACGGTTAAAGTTTGATTCTCTTGACTTTGTTCCTGGCATGAAATGTTTTCTTTGCATGTTTCTTCTGTTCCAGTATTGAATTTTCAAACTATTTCTCTAAAGATATCGAATTTTAAATAATAGTTTGATTTTTTCTTATTTATACTAAATCACCATGTTTCCTAGATATTTACTGCAAAAAATTAGGCACTATCATGACTCATGGAACTCACTGAGCCTAACTCACTTAATTTTATTTGTTTTAGTGATAGGTATAGACATGTAGTGAAGTCAAGCAACTTCAGTTTTAGAAGAGTCATATTGTACATAAATTTTGTGAAGCCCAAGATCTCTAATTATTTGTAATGGTTAGGATATATGTATTGTTAGCTGAGGGTGGTAAATTATATATATTTTGGTACATTGTACAGTGAAGTTTAGTTTTGTAAAATTTAGAGTCATGTACATTATAAAAATWTGTAATTAATGAAATATTCATATTATGTTTATGGATTTAGTTGCTTTGAATGTTGAGTAGAAACTAGGGGAGGGCGAGATGTACAGTTGGTATCACAGCCTAGGCTTTGAACTTGCAGAGTCTTGTGTACAATTTCGTAAGGCGTTTTGGGTGAGTGTATACAGGAATATAGTGGATTTAAGAAATTTTAATTAAGTTATTTTTATATTGTAGGATGCCGAGACTAGAGCCTAGGATGCGAGTAGGGTGTGCATTTGGGAACTAGAGAATGAGTAGGAACGTAACCGATATCGAATTGATATGCATGAATGGCAAATTTCTTAGCTTCAAACTAACAATCGCTGGTATGATTATTGGGTTGAAGAAGTAAATCGAAAATTGTTTGCACTCCGATTAGAGAATAGAGACCTCYGATTGGAGTTAGGAAGACCTTTAGATCCTTAGGGAGAATAAGATGAAGGTAGCTAGGGAGAAGGTGGACYTCATCGATCAGTACTTCTCGAAATAATGCTTCTCAAAGGGGTATGTTGSCTATATTACCACCATTAGGAGATCTAGAGTATAATATTGATTATTGACTAGTAATGTTTTGTTAGGATATATTTGTTGAAATTTTTTTTCTAGTTGAGTAAGATTGTAAGAATCATTTATATAATGTAACCTAAACTTTTTTATATTGTGAATATGTTTTAACTTGGTAATTATGGTATTATCGTGAGTTTTCTAGTGATTAATATTGTTAACGATCGATATTGTAAATATTTACATAAGATTGATATATAATATATATGCACGTAATTGGTAACTTCCTAGAATGCCTAGATCCAGAAGTAGTGCTGGATAGACAACCTCTGGAGTTGCTTAAAGCCCCAGAGCTAGTTCTCAAGCTCAAGAATCAAAGTCTATGGTTGAACGATTCATAAAGTTTCGACCCCCAAATACTTCGGTGAGGCCGACCAAAAAGAGAAAGCAAAATGCTGAACGAAACAGATAGAAGATAATTTTCGAATATTCAATATCCAGACGAGAGAAAGGTAACATTTGTAGCCTTTAGATTAAGAGGACCCATTCGAGAGTGGTGGATATGTATTCATGAGACATGGAAGAACAGGGAGTGAAAATGAAATGGGAAAGATTTATAAATGAATTCAAGGAGGAATTTATTCTCGGTGGATTCAGGAAAAGCGGGAAGATGAATTCCAAACCTTACAATGGGGAAGTATGTTGGCGATGTAATATGTAGCTAGATTTTGACAATTGTCAAATTACTATCTCCAGCTCATTGACACAGATGAGCACAAGACCCGTCAAGTTATTAAGGGGCTTCGACCTAAATTGCAACATGCATTGGCACCATAATCGCCTAAAACCTACAGTGTGCCAATTGAGGCGGCGGTGTAAATGAAGAATAGTGATAAATCATTGCAAGCTCGAAGGATGAGCTTAGCATCAGGAGCATTCTCACTAAAGCGACCAATGATAAGAAATTGGCAGGGTAATCCGAAGAACCCAAAACAAGCAAAACATAACTTTAGTAGAGGTCAACAGTTAAGCGTCAGTTGTAGTTACTGTAAAAGAGTCGAGCATTAGGAGAAAGATTGTAGACAGAAGAACCAACAATGTCTAATATGTAGGAACTCTGATCATTTTGTAGGAAGTTGTTTGCATGGGAATAATGCAAACATTCCAGGAACAAGACTGGAGACTTCAGGAGCCCGAGCTGTTTCTAGTACAAGGCTCAAAAAACCTCAAGTGAAGGCTCGGGTATTTGCAATAGAAAAACAGGATAAGCAAGAAGAAGCTAACATAATAGAAGGTACGTTAACTATCTTTTCACTTAAAACTTGAGTATTAATTGACACCGGAGCTACTTATTCATTTGTTGCCCCGTATTATGTTAAATACTGGCTTAAGTCTTGTACTAAGTTACTGTATAAGTTGATTATTAGTACACTCTTGGGAGATAGTATAATTTCAAATATGTTATGTAAAAGATTGTGTGATTTTGGTTAGTGCTAATGAATTACTTAGAGATTTGATAGTATTGAATTTTAAGGATTATGATGCAATTTTGGGTATGGAATAGTTGGCACAACATCATGCGCAGCTAGATTGTAGATAGAAAAGGTTAACCTCATCAGGTGAGGAGGGGTTGTTATAGAGTTTCAAGAAACTAGTGGACAAGTGATAGGTTCATTTATTTCTGGCATAAAGGCTCGAAAATTGTTAAGGAAAGGATATCAAGGGTATTTGGCATATCTGATCAATAAACCCAATAAATTAGACAAATTAGAGGAAGCACCAGTGGTGAGAGAGTACGTAGATGTCTTTCCTAAGGAATTGACTTCTTCATCCCCTGAATGAGAGGTCGAGTTTGCGATTGAATTGGTTTTGGGAACAGAACTCATATCAAGGACCCCTTACCGTATGCCTCTAATAGAGTTAAAAGAACTAAAAGAACAATTGCAAACACTTTCCGAACAAGGATTTATTAGACTAAGTTCATCCTGTGGGGAGCTCCAGTGCTATTTGTTAAGAAGAAAGATGGGACATTGCATTTATGTATTGATTATTGAGGCTTGAATAGTATAACTGTTAAGAATAAGTACCCTCTACCTTTGATAGATGAGTTATTTGATCAGCTACAAGGAGCGAAATATTTCTCAAAATTGGATTTAAGGCAGAGATATTATTAGGTTAGAATTCGGGAAGAAGACATTCCTAAAACTACCTTAATACTAGGTATGGACATTATGAGTTTATAGTGATGCCATTTGGATTGACTAATGCACCGRCTATATTTATGAACTTGATGCATAGAATCTTTCATCCAATACTGGATCAGTGYGTGTTGATATTCATTGATGGTATTCTAGTCTATTCAAAGACTCCTAGAGACCATGAAGAAATCTGAGAAGGGTGCTAGAATTGCTTTGGGAGCATCAGTTGTATGCTAAGTTTAGCAAATGCAAATTTTGGTTGGAAAAAGTATCATTTTTTGGACATGTGATTTCAAGAGAAGGTATCGTCGTAGATCTCTTGAAAGTAGAGATAGTGATCAATTGGAAAAGACTAGCGAAACCAACCAAAATTAGGAGTTTTCTTGGTCTGGCAAGGTATTACCGACGTTCTATTAATTTTTTTTTCAAAGATTGCGAGCCTTTTGACTAAACTTACCCAGAAGAATGTACCATTTGCATGGAGTGAGAAGTGCAAACAAAGCTACTTGGAGCTAATCAATAGATTGACCACTGCACCTATTTTGGTATTGCTTGAATTGGGAAAGATTAATGCTTTGCATACATATGCGTTAGTGGACAGCTTAGGTGTCGTACTTATGCAAGAGGGAAAGGTAGTAGCTTGCATCTCGAAAACTTAAACCTCAYGAGGTGAATTACCATACCCATGATTTGGAATTAGCTGMCATCATCTTTGCCTTGAAGAAATAGAGCCCTTATTTGTATAGAGCTGAATATGAAATTTTCACGGACCATAAGATTTTGAAGTATATATTCATTCAAAAGGATCGCAATGTGAGACAGAGGAGGTGGATGGAATTTCTAGAAGAATATCAATGTTTGATTAACTACCATTCGAGTAAGGCACATATAGTAGTTGATGCATTAAGTAGAAAAGTGAAAATGGCACAGTTACAAGTTCAAACAGTAGAGACCTAGAAGGAAAGTATTACTTCGAAGATCAAAGTCGATAATGGAAAGATAAAAATAGCCAATATCAGTGTGACACCTGATATTGGACAGAAGATAAAAGAGGCTTAGGAACAAGATTTATAGATCCAAGAAATGAAGAAGAAGATAGAAACTAGGAAACGACCAGGCTTTTGAGTCAATTCTGAATGAGTAACTTTCATTCAAAATAGAATATGTGTTCCAGACAACCTAGAGATAAAGAAAAGAATTTCATATAAAGCCCATAAGAGCTGGTATACAATTCATTCTTGAAGTACAAAGATGTATCATGACCTCAAATAACAGTTTTGGTGGAATAACATGAAAAGGGAGATAGCCGAATATGTATCTTTTTGTCTAACCTATTAGAAAGTAAGGGCAGAACATCAAAGACCTGGAGGATCATTGCAACCTTTACCGATACCTGAATGGAAATGGGAATGTATAATGATGGATTTTGTCATGGGACTTCATAGACTAGAGGTAATAGAGCTACGGTATGGATAGTAGTCAATCGGCTGACTAAGTTAGTGCATTTCATTTCGACAAACAAGAGATATTCGTTGGAGAACTCCATGGTGATCTCTAAACATTGTATCGGATAGAGATCCTCATTTAACTTCTCAGTTTTGGCCTAAATTTTCAAGAAGCTTTGGGAACTACATTGAGTTTCAGTACTACTAACATTCTTAGACTGACGAACAATCTGAAAGAACTATACAAATTTTAGAGGATATGCTTAGATCTTGTGCACTGGATATCGAGAGTAAATGGGGTAGATAATTTGGCGTATATTGAATTCACCTATAATAATGGTTATCTGTCTTCCATTGGCACGATACCATATGAGGCATTATATGGATGAAAATGTTAATCACCAATCTATAGGGAAGAGGYAGGTGAAAGAAGAAGAAGGAAGGACGAACAATTACCAGATATGGAAGAGGTGTTGAATAAAGTAAAGTTGGTCCGAAAATGTTTAAAAGCTACCCAAAGTCGATAGAAAAGCTATGCAGATAATTGAAAGAGAGATCTGGAATTCAATGTGGCTGATGAAGTATTTTTCAAGTTAAGGCCCCAACGAGTACTTTTTAAACATCCAAGGGCTAGAAATTAAATCCCAGGTATATTATACCTTTTGAAGTGCTAGAAAGAGTTGGAAATGTGGCTTATCGATTGGCACTACCACCAGGGTTAGCAGGACTGTATGATGCGTTTCATGTATCTCAACTTAAGAAGTATCATCTAGTGCCCGACCATATAATAAATGATGAAAAAGTTTGATTACAACCCAACTTGTCCTATGAAGAATGATCAATCATACAGATGTATCCGCGATTGAAAAGTTGTTGATAGTCCATTTTGCCTATATATGCTATAYCTTATATGGTATATAAAAGTTAAGAAATTCACACATGCCCTTATTTCTATARCTATGAAGGAATTATTCCATCATTCCTAACTAATAATAGTATARTGGAATCAGGGGCGCAGAGTGAAAAGGGGATTCTGACCGAACACTATTGATAAACCAATGAAATCCACTCATTTTATAAAAAACGMTTCCTATATGATTTGAAATAAAGAAAAATGAAACAGAAGCAAAATACATAGTAACATCTCGAGGGAATGTTCCTAATGGAACGTGGAGGAATCATAAGGCCTATTTTTTTTTTTTTTTTCAGGCAACACTTGAATTTGGATTGGGGAAAAAGGATTTGTAGTCCCTAGCCTTACCACTCAGCCATGCCACCAAAATGATAGAAAATATAAGAGATTTTTCTGGGAGTACGGAACTTCCTTTTATTGTTATTGGATTTGAATCTTGAGTTCCATTTTTCTTAACTTAATCCTTTTCTTTCCTAATCCTAAATCAATCCCCTCCCTCTTTTTGATTGGATTGGATCCATCCTTGTCTAATATCTCAAGATAGCCAACTTTTTAATAGAATAGGTGATTGAAACTAGCATCAAGAAGCTTCGAAATAAGGAAATACAAAGTCCAGTGGCAACATCATGACAATGAGGAAGCAACTTGGGAAAGAGAAAATAATATGCGAAGAGATATCCTGATTTATTCGATAGTACGGAAAAATTTCGAGGACGTAATTTCTCTTAGTGGGGAAAAGTGTAAAACCCTAAACATTTCTAGCTATTATCCACAATATGGAACCTAGTAAAATGTGACTACGTGAGAAGTTAGATGTTGATAATATAAAGAGTTCGAGAATTAGAATATTTTTTGAATATATATATATGATCTACCTTAAATCGTCGAATCATAATTTGGTTTTTTGGTTAAAAAAGGAATTCGGGCAATAAATTTTATTAGAAGAAATAAACCATTTCTACTAATAAGAATAGTAATAATAACGGTAATTAGAATCCTTCATTTCTACTATCCATTTTATTGATTAGTTAATTTGGTCAAATTTGACCACCACCATATCATTAATTATCTAGTTTTCAAAAAGTAGTAGTAATAATAATAATAATAATAATAATAATAATAATAATATTTTCTTCCTGATTCTTCTTTCTCCTTCACGCCACTTTCTTTTCCTATTCTTGTATATTGTTTTAGTGTTCTTTACATCATTAACACCGTTGTTTTCTTTCTTTCTTTCTTCCTCTCTTCTCCAGAACAGTCCTCCCTTTTGTCTTTTAGCTCATCCATCGGCTCACTACTTTGTTTCATTCTTCTTTCTTCTTCTGGCTCTCTTTCTCTCCATTGTTTTAGCATCAAGAATCGACACACACACACACTCTCTGAACTCTCTTTTTCCACTTTCATTAGATAATACTCACCTTATGAACACACACACACACATACTCTCTCTCTCTCTCTCTCTCTATTTTCTCTGCGATTTCTCCTTCCTCCATGGTTATAACAGAGTAACCTACACTCCCGAGCAATAGCGGCAGTAGCAATGAAGCAAACTAATAATAGTTGAGTTCCACATCATCAACCTGGCAAGAACTGTTCGGCTAACACTCAGGAGAGTTCCTTTGTTTCACGAACTTCCAAGAATAAGCAATTTTGTTACTCTAGAGAAATGTTTTCAAGACTTTTCAAATGCTTCAATGATAGTATTTTTCAATTCTTTTGAAGAATGGTGGTACATGTTATTTCGAAAGGCTTTCATGTATCATAATTTTGTTCCAGCATGACATATCARATTYATGATTTAGCATAAACCATGTTTACTTGATTGACATGAAAACTCTAATYTAGAGATCGAGTGATTCTTTTTACAATTRGYATGGATTTAATCATGAATTTCATGAGATTATTTATTTATTTGTACATCAAGCTTGTTAYTGAGACAGAAWTGAAATGTAGTTATATTGTAATAATTTAGTACTTAGTCGATCACTCCAAAGTATTAGCCCAGTGGACAAAGTATTGCGTTTGGCTGGTCCCCAGTGAGAGGACCTCTTCAGCCACTTGGACAATAGTATTTTTGGAAGTCATCAAATGGCCAAATCTGTGGACCACACCTATGGTGGGCCGAATTTGTTCTGACAGATGGTTACACCATATTGTACCCATAGTATATATTAGATGCTCATATCCTATGTTAGGAGGTTTAAACCGAGCGACGGGTGACGGGCGACCGACTTCTATAGCCGTGGCTAACAAGATTAATTTGTATTGTTCATGGAGTTCGGTTGTAAATCGCATGTGTATATGGAGAGATAAGGTTGGTATATCTTGACCCGGTAGAGTAAATCTTTTACGGTTAAAGTTTGATTCTCTTGACTTTATACTTGACATGAAATGTTTTCTTTGCATGTTTCTTTTGTTTAAGCATTGAATTTCGAACTATTTCTTTAAAAATATTGACTTTCAAATAATAGTTTGATCTTTTTTATTTAAACTGAGTCACTAGGTTTTCTGGATATTTACTATTAAAAATTGGATAGTATCATACACCCATGAAACTCATTGAGCCTGCTCACTTAATTTATATGCTGTAGTGACCGGTATAGATGTGTAGTGAAGTCAGGCAACTTCAGTTTTAGATGAGTCACGTCGTACAAAATTTTGTGAAGCTTGAGGTCTCTAATCATTTGTAATGGTTAGAATATATGTACTGTCAGCTGAGGGTGGTGCTCTTATATATTTGGTACATTGTACAGTGAAATTTAGTTCTGTAAAATTTAGTTCATGTACATTGTAAGAATATGCAATTAATGAAATATTTATATTATGTTTATGGATTTAGTTGCTTTGGATGTTTGATTGTATTGACTGCCAAACACATCAGATACCCGTATAGCCTTGGTGGAACCTAGGGGAGAAGTTGTGTGAGAAATATATAATTGTATTTGTCCATAGATTATTATTGAGTAATACTTACTAAATATTGATCATTGTTTATGCTTGGAAATTTCCTTGTTGTTGATTCAACCTTTTACCGAAGATCCACTCTATCCTGAGTGAACTCCAGAAGCTAGCTAAAAGAACTTTTAGCAGTAGGAACAAGGAGTTGTTCAAACATCTTCATCAACCCACAATTCAAGAATTTAGCAATGGCTACAAGATTCATTAAAGAGGGTGTTTTAATTTTATTAAAATCTTTAGTTTTGAATGAATGATTTATAAGTTTATAGAACTCGTTTGATTTAGTAGATTGTATTTGACATCTAGATGTGGTCCCATGAATGTAGGCATTTATGTCAAACCATGTTAAGTTGTGTCTCAATTATCTTGATTATTTTTTACATTCAATCAATAAACTTTCAACTTATGAATTAGAATACTAATAGAAGTAGTAATGAACTTGATAGTGATGAACTTAATAAGGTTAATTGGAACTCTAAAACATTGCATGCTATATTTAATGTTGTTACTCTAAAACAAATGCAAGTGATTACTAGTTGTGAAATTGCTAAGGGAGTGTGGATAAATTAAAGACAAAAATGAAGGGACTGATCAAGTTAAAAGGTYAAGGTTGAGGAGTCTCGCAACTGAATTTGAAAATATGTCYATGTTTGAGAATGAATCTATTACTAGTTTTCATGGTAACTTATGTAGTTTCTCAAATAAATTCTATGCTCTTGGTGAAACTTACTCCAATCTAAACTTGTCAGGAAAGTTCTGTGCTCACTACCAAAGGGATTCAAAGTAAAGATCACATCAATTGAAGAATGTAGAGATATCGACAAGATTGACATGGATGAACTAAAAGGTTTATTACAAACGTATGACCAGAATTTAAATGTGTAGAACAAAGACAAGCATGTATAGAGTGAAAATGGAAATGCCTTACCTCATACTTACTGGAGATGATAGTTCCATTTCAATCAATCTGGAAAACTTAAATGAGGATACTATCGCTTTGCTCATGAAGAATTACAACAAATACCTACGAAGGAATATCAAGAATAACTTTCAACCTAACAAAGGCAATACACCTCGATGCAAGAATAGCGATCAGAATTCTTCTCCATTGTTTCCCTCAAAACAACGAGAAGGGTACAAAAAGACCAAAAGTTATTCAATGTAATGAATATGAAGGTTATGGTCATATACAAGTTGAATGTGCTAACACTTTTAAAAAGAAAAGACGTGCTATGAAAATATTATGGAGTGACAGTGATAATGAGTCACAAGAAAACTATGACAGCGAACTTGAGCAAACTTTTTTTGCTTTTATGGTGACAAAGACATAAGAAGAAGAGACCATGCCAGCATTGAGAATGAAGAAGTACAATAAGATATAGATGTAAAGGACCTTCAAATAGCCTATGAAGATATGTATACGTAGTGGTTAAAAGCTATAAAATAAATTAAGGCCACAGGAGTTGAGAACCTACATCTTGTGCAGGATAATTGTGGTTTAATTTAGAAAACAAAATAATTAGAAAAAGAGCTCATTGCTACTCAAACTTAGTTAGCCCAATCATTAAAGGACTTGGAAGGTGTGAACAACATTTTAAACAAATTTTAGATGAGTATCTCAAAACTTGATCGAGCTCTCCATATTGGGAAACCAGTAGGTGACAAATTTGGAATTGGCTTCTAGAGTGCGGATGAAAGATAAAATGGTGTGGCCACAATAACTGCAAATAGAAAGATCTAGAAAGGAAAAGAAACCTATAAGGTACCCAACTTCATTTCTACTTATCATTTTTGTGGTAGAAAGGGACATATTAGGTCAAAGTACTATAATTACGTTTCTATGTGCATCAAATGCTTCCATAGACAAAAATTGCACCATCTACATCTAATGTATCTAGAAAAATACTCTGATTAAAACTAGGAGGATACCAAGGCCACTACATGTCATATTGCACACATCTCGCTTCTTGCTTATAAATTCTTATCAATAGTATTTTGATAGTGGATGTTCTTGATATATGACTTGAAATATAGACTTATTTACAAATGTTGAACCTTTTACTAATGGTACTAATGGTTTTGTGACTTTTGGTGATGGTAAAAAGGGAACCATACTTGGCAAAGATATTCTAACCATGTAGGGAGTTATAAGTATGAAGGATGTATTATATGTAGAATATTTAAAGGCCAATCTTATCAGCATAAATCAAATTTGTGATGATAAGCTACTATTCTTTTCACTAAGAACAAGTGTTAAGTACTCAATGATCAAGGAACAAGTATACTAAATGGAGAATGATCTGATGACAATTTTTACCTTCTAAACTGTTGAATTATATCTCACAAATCCATTATAGAGCCAGCTGAAATTTGCATCACAAAATGGGTCATTTAAATTATCGGAACATCTCAAATCTATTAAAGAATGACGGAATTAAGGGAGTTCCAAAAATCAAGTTCAACCTACAGAAAGTACGCGAACCATGTCGACTAGGGAAACAGATTAAAACAAAACATTCACACACACTACAACTTTTACATATGAATCTAATGGGTCTAATGCGAACTGAAAGCATTGGAGGTAGAGATATGTTTATGTTTGTCTTGATGACTTTTTTAGGTTTACTTGGATAGACTTTATCAAAGAAAAATATGACGCTTTTAGTGCATTTAAGTCTTTGTGCTTGAGGTTACAAGTAGATAAGGTAAAAATTGTCAAAATTATTAGAATAAGAAGTGATCATGATAAGGAATTTGAAAACTCTTCATTTACTAACTTTTGCAGTGAACAAGGCATTACTCATGAGTTTTCAGCACCTAAAACTCCGTAGCAAAATAGAGTTGTGGATAGAAAGAATCAAACCATTCAAGAGATGGCTAAGGTGATGTTTAATGCAAGGAAATTACCTCTGCAGCTATAGACGGAGGTAATGAGTAAGGCGTGCTATCTTCGAAATGGAACTAAATAGACATGTTATGAATTGTGGAAAGGAATGCGAACTAGTCTCTCTTAATTTTATATTTTTTGTGATAGTTGTTATGCATATTAATGTTGTTTTCTGTGATGATAAACTATTTACAAGAACTACATCAAAAGATGAATCAGAGCCCAATGTGCCCACAATCTATTCGATTGTGCCCACACTCACCTCTAACCAAGCCGTTTCTACTGAAAATGATGTTCAAAGTAATACAGTTGATGAAGATGCAAAATTTTATAAACAAACTATAGAAAAAGAAACAATCAGCAAGTGTTAAGGACACCATCTTGGATATAAAAAGCTCATCCTCTTGCAAAAGTCATTGCAAATCCTCAATAAACTATGGTAACTAGAAGAAAGACTAACTCAATTAAAATTGCAAATGCTTGTTATGTCTCTTATATAGAACCCAAAATAGCAAAAAAGGCACTTCAAGATGAATTTGCGTTAGAAGTAATGCAAGAAGAATTGGGGCAATTCGTAGACAATAAGGTCTAGAGCCTCATTCCAAGACCATCCATGTTAATGTTATTAGTACCAAATGGATTTCCAAAAATAAAGCAGATGAAGTTGGCCAAATTGTGAGGAACAAAGTCAGACTTGTTGCTCAGGGATACACATAATTCGAAGGCAATGATTTTGGAGAAACCTTCGCTCCATTAGCTCGTCTTGAATCAATTTCACTTTTGCTTACTGTTGCATGTCATTTAAATACCAAATTATTCTAGATGGATGTAAAAATCACTTTCCTGAATGGTATACTCACTGAGGAAGCTTAATTTGAACAACCCAAGGGATTCAAGGATCTTCATCGTCCTTATATATTTTCAAGCTTCACAAAGCATTATATGGATTAAAGCAAGCCCCACGTGCATGGTATGATCACCTAACTATTTTTATCTTGGACAAAGTGTATGTACGAGGAATTCTGGATAAAACTCTATTCATTAAGTATATGGGACAAGTCATTATGGTAGCTCAAATATATATCGATGACATAGTTTTTTGATCCATTTACACTTCACACACTAATTAATGATTTCATTACCCTTATGCAAATTGAATTTGAGATGAGCATGCTAGAAGAATTATCATATTTCTTAGGTCTTCAAATAAAGAAACTACAAAAAGACATATTTATATCTCAAACCAAGTATGCAAAGAATATAAAAATTTTGACCTTGACAATGCAACAGCTGCAAAAAACTTAACAGGACAACTATTTGTCTATGTAAGGATGAAAAAAGACAAAAAGTTGATCCAACGCTATTTAGAAGCATGATAAGAAGTTCGTTATATCTCATTGCAAGTCGTCCTGATAAATATTTTAGTGTAAGAGTGTGTGCTCGATATCAAGCTAATCCTATGGAGTCGCATCTTGTTGCTGTTAAAAGAATCCTTAAGTATGTTACTAGAACAAATGAACTTGGAATATATTACTCCTTCGATATTAATTCTACATTAGCTGGTTTAAGTGATGTAGACTAGACAATTAACATTGATGATAGAAAGAGCACTTCATGTGGGAGTAACTCTGGTCTCTTGACATAGTAAAAACCAGAACTCTATCTCTTTGTCCACAGCCAAGGTAGAATATATAGCAATAGGGAGTAGTTGCACTGAACTTTTGTAGATGAAATACATGCTTCATGATTATGGTATTTCTCAACTAACAATCACACTCTATTTTGATAGTAGTAGTGTCGTTAACATGTCAAAAGACCCTATTCAATATTTACACACTAAACACATTGATATAAGATGTCACTTTATTCGTGATCTTGTTGAAGACAAAACCATTTTAACCAAACATTTTTATACTAAGGATCAACTAGCCAATATTTTTACAAAACCTGCTCTATCTCCTTTTTTTTTTTTCTTTTTGGATTTAAGGAAGTTCTTTGGAGTTTGGTCACCAATGTGAAGAATATCTTATTGAGAATAATCATTGTATACCAATGCTTGATGTTACATTCTTGGCTCAGAATTGTTTTTCGGTGTGTCCACTATGACTTGAATTTTTATTTGCCTTGCTAATAGAGAGTTATGTTCCACTTATGAGGTCTAGTACTCACTATACTTGATAGTAGTTATACCACTTCCAACAAAAACAATTCACTGGATGGCTCCTACTTTTTGTTGAATGAAAACCACCTTGAGTAAGTAGTTTTAGTGTTGTAACCCATATCCTATGACTACTTTACCACAAAAAATGTTACCACAATTTGTGAGTGAAAGCTACAATTTGAGATATACTCTTGAGTGATTGAAATCTTATTGTGCATTCATCACGTTTCTACAAGCGAATTCTTTTGATAATTTCTCATATCAACACACTGTGTTTATTGAGGAAAGGGGTTGATAATTATTCTCTTTGAGGACACATATACACACTTCTATCTCTTGGTTGAAGTGGTGATTTAAATCTTGTATCTGAGTCTATTCTTCAACCTCCTCTGTTTAGCATATATATCATGAGACATTGGCTTTAGGAGCTTGCTTAATGATCACCTTAGTCTGAAATTCCATTCTTTCTAGGTTGCATTTTGAACCTACGTGTTATAATATATTTCTACTCTGACTCTGCATCATTTTCTATCTAATTTTCTTTGCTTGAGTGTATAGCCTTTTTGAAGTTACTTGTGTTCCATGAAGATGGTTCTAAATAGATTCTTTTTTTCTTTTTCAATTTTATGCCATTCATATATACTGRGAGGGCCCTATATTCATATTGTTTATTTTGGTTTGTCAAGATTTCACACTAGAAGTTAATTTTTTTCCTACTGGTGTTTTCTACTCATACATTACGGTTCTTCAAACATCACATTTGGATTGTTAAGTTTTTTTTTTACCAGCTCTGATAACTTTTGGGGGTTCTTTCATAATATTACAAATTTTAATTAGTTTAGGGACTTAAGTTGCGTTACATCTTAACTTGGGGGACTGATTTGCATTTTTTTGGATTGCTTACAAATTTGGGGACTGATTTGGATTACTTATTATCTTTGTGGGCTCTGACCAAATTTTAGTTTCTTCTTCCATATTTTCTTCATCTTCTTCACGATTCTTCTCATGATTTTTCTTCGCGTTTCTCTCTCTTGTTTTCCTATTTTTTCTGTCCTAGCTATTTTGTAGGGTTTTTGCTCAAAATAGATGTTCGTTTGAAAAGAACGTCAATAATGAATTGTACTTTAAAAACAATGATATTAATGAACCCAATGCATTTACTGTATGCATTGGGCCCTTCTCCTTGCATTTACCCTCAACATCATCAAGTCTTCTCTGGTTCTCTATAGTTAAAGAGGCAAAAAGATAAAAAGATGAAAAGATGTCATAATTAGTTGTCTCTTATTTTACTTTTATGCTTTTTTGGCACAATTAACTCATGACAAGAACACAAATTCTTCCTTTTCTTCTTCTTCTGTCTCTCCTAGTCAATGTCAGCCCTATCTTCTTCCTTCTTTTCTTGTTCTTCTTCGTGATCATCGTCAACTATAAACCAAACGCATTCTTTGAATGCAATAGATTTTTGCTCACGCATTCCGCGAATGCCATGGATCCATTGATGCCATTATTTCTATAGTACAGTCCATTTTGGGGAAAAGCCCCTATTTTGTACCTTTATTGCTCTGTCATGGTGATAACGCGCCACCAAATTGGCCAGTCCTCCGCTGCTCTACCAACCTCTACACCATCCGACGCACCTGCTCTGGTTCCACTGCCACTGCCTCACGAGAGAAAGCATCTAGCGCCTCCTTCGGTATCTTCTGGTTTGCGGATGCTACTTCCACCGGTAATGATCTTACTCTCCGTGAAATTGCCTCTGCTTCTTCCCTGCCTTGTAAACCACCAACTTCCTCTCCTCCTTTGCGTGTTAGTAGGTCTATATCCATAGGCTTTCCTATTTCTGGTAACCCTGGAAAATTTTTTTGAGCTAAACTTAATTCATTTTATTCTCCTGATCATCATGTTATCTATGATTCTATGTTTAGTAAACACCCAATTCTTGTTGAGATTCTTGTGGATGTTGATGATTTTGAGGACATTGGTTTGAACAATTTGTTAAGGCTTGGGATAGAACTATTCTCATATCGATAAGAATATCGTGTCTTGTGGTGATTTCCAATTTCATTGATTGTGATTTCTCCATGGTGACTAGCCAATTGAGTGGTAATACTCTACATGAGTGGCTCTTTCAGGGGCTCTCTGACATCTCTTTACATGCTTCTTCATCGTATTTCTTTAACCAATTGGATGGCTTCTGGTCATAGTGACACATTTTGGGCTAAAAGAAAAAGGAGGCCAAATCTATGGTCATGCCAGTCCTATAGCATATAGTTGTTTTTACTCATGTCTCCCATATCTTTCTACTCAAATGACAGCCAAAGCAACCAAGTTCAATATATATATACATAAAGGATAAGCCAGGACGGTCGAGTGGGCTCCAAAGCAGAATCCGAGGTTTCTGACTTGCGAAACATTGAAAGGACGTGGGACGATCTGTAAGTAGCTGTTGAAAGACTAGTTCCTTTCAGGACTTAATCGCTAATGGTTGCTGAGTCCTATTTATTTGCTAGGAGCTGTTGTGAGTCCTTGTTTTAAGTTGAAGGTAGCAAATTTCGGAGAATTGGTTGTTTTGATTTATATTTAAGATATTCTAGAATCCAAAATATGGCTCGCATTCTCGCCCAAAGAAGATTTGGGTTTGACTGAGACCTATCAACAAMACATCTCATGGATGTCTGGACATGATAAAATATGTTTAAAGTGCAGTTTAGGTTGCTTTGTGTTCTTCTTTTCACTTTTTCAACAAATATTCAAGGAGCTCAAGAGACAGATTCAGTGTTAAATAAGTTATCAGAAACCCAGAAAATTGCAGCAATGATACAATGTTAATCATGGAAGGTAGTATAGTTTGTTCCTCTGTTATATTTATGCTGGCTTGCTTGAAATATAAACTACAGAAAGAGGAACTCTTCTACTGATACTTTGCTTTGGATTTACACTCTTGAAAAAGTAGAGCAAAATTTTACTGTGCTCGAATATAATAGAGAGAAATATTACGCCGATTCCTTGACAACCTACATATGTCTGTAAAAGAACCTCGTCAAAATGAATTAACAATCATACTTACATGGTAATTTCTCGGGAATTTCATACTAATATATCTAATAAAAGTGATAGTTTAAAAGAAAAAGGATAAGTTAATTACAATTTCACTATATAAAAGCGAGAATTTTAAGAAAATTTTTCGTTTTCTTTTTAAAGACTTATCACTTTTCTGGAGAGATTTGTCAATTTTAGAGATTGCATACCATTCAATAATATTATCATGAAAAAGAAATAATGCATTCAACTTTTGTTTCATCAATGCAAGACATATAAGTCTTTTAGGGTTTTGATCATTGTAATAGGGAAGGAAACTCGTTAGAGAGTTCTTCAAAATGAATATGGCAAACTTGGATTCTTTCTTTAATTATGGTTATCAGTCTCCTCCCTATTACAACTTTTCTTTCATCAACTTCTGTTTCAAGAATGAGAAGTACGCCAAGAACTGTAAGAGGACGCTTCCAGATAATCGTAAATGGAGGGAGCCGCATACATAACCATATGAAAAAAACAATACGAAGAGGTAATCAATATTAAAATCAAATAATCTTGAAAGAGAGTAAAGCAGTTACCAAAGAAGCTCTCAACTCCCACAATGCAAGAMGACATTATAATTCACAAGCCTAGCTGGCKTTACAAATTCATCAAAACCCTTTAATACAATAAGAAAATAACATTCAAGACCTTACTCAAATAAATAAAAACTCTTTCTTCCATTAAAGTCAATTCATTGCCTTATTGTCATGCAATCTATTCAATGGCTTTTCATTCTCATCACAAATGACATCTCACTTCTTATAGAAGTCCATTATCGAATACACAGTTTCAGTTACAGTGAGGGCAAAAAGAAAAATAGCAGCAACAACAGATATCCCTGCCCAGGGGCTGGTGAAGTAAGTATGCTTGAAATTTGCTCTCATTCTAGGCCATCGTTTCTTGCAGYAGTCATTAACATCCCTATACACTTTTCCAAGGTGACTCTTTTCATCAAGTGTGACATCTTTTGAGAGAGAATTGAACAATTTTGCTGCAGCTTTATCACTACCAATGCCATTTTGGATTATGTCCCGGGTGTGGAGAAGGGCAATGTCTTTGGCATCATCGATGATGTTGTCCATGAAAAATACGTAGGCGGTCACCTCGTTCCCTGCACCGACATGAAATCGCTCGAAAGCCATTAGGTTTAAGAAAAGTGGTTTAGTTGTATCATCCACAACAATCATAGGCAGCTTGAGGACCCCTCCATTAAATGTGATATCTTTAATGCAACTAGATTTACTCTTTTCGAATTTAATTCCAGCTTCATGAAGTTCTATGGCAGACCTTATTATGTCGGTGCCACCTAATTTGGGCATCGTATCCTTTTGCTGATCATTTTCCCCGGAGCATCCTAGCAGGATATTTCGATGCATGTGCAGTATATGCAAGCAGTCAGAGGTGGCTTCTCCTTTGCTACCGGGAAACAAAAATTCGTATGCAAGTTTGTTTATGGAATCCTGATTTTCCTTTTTCATTGTAGAATCGTCGTCTTCCTGTGTACCAATTCAACATATTTAGTCCATTGACACCAAACGTCACAATAATATACTAATTAATTACAGTAGTTTTGATGTTATTTGACTTGAAAATGCAATAAATTTAAAGAACACTTTATGTCAAGTTATTTGAGATCTAAAAGTTATGTTCTGTTTTTAGGACATCGTAAGATAGGAGCAGCAGGAGGAGTATATACTATTCAAACCCTTGAATTTATAATTTTGTCAAGCATATGTTGTAATTTTAAGAGAGAGAGAGAGAGAGAGAGAGAGAGAGAGAGAAGAGACTGAGGCTGATGGTTTCGGAAATTGAAGCAGCATGTCAAGAACCTTCATAGGCAGCTGGTTTTCGAGCAACAAAGTGTCGCGCCTTATGTGTGGGATGACATATAGCCTTCCATGCCTACTGAAAACCGGATCATTTTCAGCATAGCCTTTAAAGATTCCTTTTGATGCTCGGAAGATTTCGAGCATAAAACAGCCATCCCGAATCATAATCTTCAAGAATGCATCTGTGTCGTGCTGCAAATCTGTATCCAGAGGGTAGTACGCGTCCTTCAGTTTTTCCGCTACTGCTTTTAATAATTCGAGGCAGCTCTGAAGTGTTTTCCCCGATCTAATGAGGAACTGTAAGAGAGCACGGTCCTTGTGTTCCTCCATTGGTTTCAAATTTTCATTGTCACGATGATATGGACCCAAAGAGACTACTTGAGGCGTGTACGCAGTTTCATTTAGATTTATGACGGATGCAGGCAGTTTATAGATGGACCGCCGCTGCCAATGTTGCTCGGCAGACACTGTTTTTGTGGCAGCTACTGTTTTCCTGAGTTGATCATCTACACTGATCACCCATTCTTTTGTTGCCATTTTCTCTTGGTGCATCAACATGGTTTCTCCATCTATATAGCAAGCTAGTCAGCCGGACATGAGTCGTAAAATAGTTATTCTTTGCTTTGGAAATAGTCTGTGGAGATCTGAGCAAGCTTTTACTATTGCTGTATTAAATCAAAGAAAAGAAGACCAAAGAAATGATCTTGGAATAAAGGCAGTCCCTAGTAACTTAAGTAAACTAGCATTCCATCTTCCTCAACAAACTTCGTTTGGTGTATGTTTCTCGTGGTAATCCTTAAAGAGCTTTGTCCTAGTTAAGGATRAATTGTTTAAATTAAAATAAACTGCGTYCTTATCATTTTTTTTAAATAAAAGATGATTCATGTGTTCTCGATAGCAATTAATGTTTCTAATTCTAACATAGGGAAAAGTTCACCTTGCCATCTTAACTTTGAGCAATTCATTACTGTAATTGAGCTTCACTTTGTCTCAGTTTGTCATATTTAACTTTAAAATTTTGTTTACTTTACTCATTTTTATTAGGGTTTAATTAATTGATTAACAAAATTTGTCAATTTTGGAATAGTAACCCTCTTTGAACAAAACTTTCAATCATGTAACATTATTATCAATTGCGCCGCTATTTTTATAACCTATCAATTTCAACTCCAAGCTTCAAAAACTCTTAATGATACATATTAAATAAAAAAAAGTTTAACTAGTGTTACACTTTTGTTACTAAAATTGGAGGGTATTATTGAGACTATTACAACTTTGGGTAGTTAACATATTAAGACTCAAATTGTTTTTGTAATTTAGTCTTAAAACATTATTTTCACCTATTTTTGTCTTTAAAATTTTGTCATGAAGCTAGAATCTGGAAATCTAGTCGAGCACCGTACTGAAAGTGGGGAAAAGAAAAACAGCAGCAGGAACGGATGCCAATTGCCATGGTTTATCGAAGAAATAATGAAAGAGCATTGCTCGTACTCCTGGCAATCGTCTCTTGCAGTAATAATTGATATCCCTAGACACTGCAGCAACGTTGCTCTTCTGATCAGCGTGACATCTTTCGAACAATTTGACTGCAGCTTCATCATTACCAATGCCATTTTGGAGTATGTCATAGAGAATGGAAATATCTTCGGCGTCGCGGATGATGTTGACCCTGAAAAATATGTATTGTAGGCCGTAACCTCGATCCCTGCTCATTCATGAATCGCTGTTGTATCGTCTACTATATGAGTTCATAATATTTGAATGTTATGTCTCCAAGACTTTTCGTTATGCTCCTTCTGATATTCGTTCCAGCTTCATAAAGCTCCACTGCTTATCCTATGATATGGTCAGTGCCTTTAGGAATCATATTGCTCTTGCCGTCTTGATTTGGTCCGGCAGGAGACTATAGCATGCTTTTCGGAAACATGCATGTCCAGTATATGCAAGCTGTCGGAAGGGAGGGGGGAAATTCGAATAGAAGTTTGTTTGCCTTGTCTTCCTGCATACAAAATGAATGCATAAATAGTTAAATAAGCAAGCTTTAAAAATAAGTTGTCTGGTCTCCATCTGACACTCAGTCTATTATTTTCGATCAGAGCCAAAGAAATCTAAAAGCTACCTTTATTTAGGTCTAAAAGAGCCAAAGAAATCTACAGACTCCTCTTCTTTTTTTTTTCTTTTTTTTTTTTTTTGTGGTTGGTTGTTTGTAGGGGAACTTTGCAATTGACCTTCTTTTCTTTTTTTAACGTGTGAAAAAATCTAAACAATTAAGGTTAATTCTGAAATCATGATAAATCAAAGAACATATTAGGTTTTTGTTGAAACTTTTTCAACTACAGCCAAGCTTGTTACAGTGAAGGTTCTTCTTGCCCTAGCAGCCTCCCACAAATGACATTTAGCTTGATTGGATGTTAACAATGCTTTTCATGGTGATCTTTTTGAGGAAGTTTACGTGAATCTTCCTCTTGGCTATCTTTGACAGGGGAAGCCTTCACTTAACCTTCTACAAACCTATTTGCAAGCTTCACAAGTCCTTACATGATTTCAAGCAGCCTTGAGACAATGGTACKCCAAATTCCCTCACCCTTTGCTCAATTTTGAATTTATCCAATCTAAGTCCAATTATTCTCTCTTCACAAAAGGGCATGGTTCCTCTTTTATTGCTCTCCTTATTTATGTGGATGTGGATGACATCATTTTAACCAATCCTTCTTCTCAAGCTATTTTTGAGCTTAAACAAATTTTATATTCTCAATTTAAGCACAAGGATCTTGGCTTTCTCAAGTACTTTCTTGGTCTCAAGATTGCTCGGTCTAAGCATGGAATCGTTTTGTCTCGACGTCAGTATACCTTGCAATTGCTTGAAGACACTGGTTATTTGGCTTGTATATAGGCCAACTTCAGTTCCTGTGGATACTAAAGTACACCTCACGTCTACTGATTGTGACTTTCTCCCTGATATATCTCATTATCAAAGGCTTGTTGGTCATCTTACTTTGTCTCGACCCGACATCATTTTTCCTGTTCACAAACTCACACAGTTTCTTTCGCAACCTCGACTTCCTCACCTCAAAGCAGGTCATCACCTGTTTGGCATCTCAAAATTCATCCAGGTCAAGGTTTACTTTTCTCTTCCAGTTCTTCCTTACAATTGAGAGCTTATTGATGCTTCTATTCCGGTTCACCTCAATGCCTTCTCTCATGCTGATTGGGACTCTTGGCCTGATACACGACGCTCTGTTACAGGGTTTTGCATCTTTATTAGTGATTCCTTAGTATCTTGGAAAGCCAAAAGGCAAACTACTGTCTCCCGATCTTCGGCTGAGGCGGAATATAGAGTTCTATCTTCTACAGCCAGCAAAGTCGTTTAGTTACACCACGTTGCTCAAGGATTCTCAGGTTGCTCTGGCCACTCCTGCCTTACTTTATTGTGATAATCAAGCCGCAACTCATATTGCTTCAAAGCCTACATTTCATGTGAGCACCAAACCCATCGAAAACGATTGCTATTTAGTTCGTGCATAGGTTGCCTCTGAGAGCATTGCTGATTTGTTCATTAAACCTCTTCCATCTGTTCAGCTTTTTCCTTTTTTGTCCAAGATGGCTGTCAAAGATCTTTAGAAGCCACCTTGAGGCGAAGTATTAGGCTGTACATATGTAATTAGTTATTAGTTAGATTAATTAACAATAATTAGTTTATTTATTAACATTGTATTTGTAACTAAGAGCTGTACATATATAGTTGTCTCTGCCTTTTGTAAACCTAATCTCTGGCTTAACAGAGTCTGCCTGCATATCAGGTTCCAACAAGTCGTATTCACACTTCAGATCATTACTAATTTATTTAATAAATTGAAGTAGCTCAAATAAGAGATTTTCCGGATCTATATTAAAGGCATATTTTTTAAAACTTAAAGGTGGTTTGCATTTGTTCCATTCTAACTTATAATGAAGAAATCTAAAATCACCAACTTATAAGCTTAGAAAAATAAACCCTAAGAACTGTAAGAGAGCTCAATCATTAAGTTCTTCCATTGATTTCAGATTTTGATTGAATATTTGAATGCGTTCTTCAAGCGGCTTGTTGCTTTTTTTTTTTTTTTTTTTTTTTTGCAAGAGTCCAAGAAATCTTGGAAATTTGACCCTCCAGAATTCATCTTCAAGGCCATTTGATATGAGATAAAGGTACATCGCCCTCGAGTTTGTAATTTTTTTTTTCTAAAACGGAGAATCGAAGAATCTATTCTTAGGGATATTATTCGGAGATTATAACACATTAATATATTAATATATTATATATTTGTCACTTTTCTTGTCTTGATTTGTAGACAACAAATATCTTATGTTACGCATAGCTCATTATCAACTTCAGTCACCCAATTATCTGTTGGCTTGATAATTGAACCTACGCATCTCCTAATGCAGACACGTCGTTTGTTCCTCTGTTATATTTATGCTGTCTTGCTTGAAATATGAACTACAGATAGGAGGAACTCTTCCTACTAATACTTTCTTTGATTTGGATTTACTCTTTCGAGTAGAGCAAACTTTTCCTGTGCTGCAAAATAATAAAGAAATATTATGCTGATTTCATGACAAACTACATACGACTGTAAAAGAACCTCATCAAAATAAATTAAAGCAACCTTGGATTCCCTCTTCCAACAGAAACTTCATTCGTCCATGTTTACATATAGAGCTATATACATTATCTATATATACATAGATAGTGTTGACTCATGAAAATAGTTGGTGTCAACAGTTGGGATTGAAGATAACGGCTAATCTAGCAGAATCAACATGGATGAAAACATCAAGATGAGAGCAGTCGAAACGGTTGAAAAGCTCAATAGCTTATAGAGATGGAAATGAACCATAGTAAATTGGCCAATGAACAAGGAGAAAAAGTCAGCTGAATCGGTAGCAATAGCGTGAAATTAGGCAATCGACTGATTGGAACCACTTGAATGAAAATCAAGGGGGAATGATCAACTGAGTAGCAGATCAAGACCGACGTGTGTCGAGAAGATAGCACAAGAAGAGGAAATGTGGCATAATGATATCCGTGTTTCTCGACCACCAGTCGCCAAAGAACATTGTACAATGGAGTATAAATAAAAAGAGACAAACAAAGAAAAATCCCAATCAAATCAACAATCAAGTCAATTATCTTTATTTTTACTAGTTTTATCTAGTGGTTTCATTACTTAGCTTTATGATAAGATTTCTAGAGTTAATTAATTTTCTTTTCTTGGTTACATAAGTTTAATACATGTTTTTATACAATATTTATGAATTTGAAGTCTTATTTGCTTTCGTTTACTAGCTTTCTTAGGTGTTAGCTATTTACAGCTTCAATAACATAACTTACAACTTTGGTAGCTTAATTTACTTAGCTTTATTAGTTTTCTACTTGGCATATATTATAGATTAGTGATTCAAATATAGTATAATCTGTTTCACACTTCGGTTGACATCATGCTCCACTCAGCATAATCACTCGGCTAGTTTTAGCTATCCTAGTTGCATTTTGTTGTTCTATTCAACTGATCATTCGACTAGTTTTAACTATCTCAATTGTATCTTTCTATTGCAAGCTAATATTTTCGTGTTTGCTTAATTTGTTTGAG
Organism: Rhazya stricta; assembly: GCA_001752375.1. Taxonomy (NCBI): domain Eukaryota; kingdom Viridiplantae; phylum Streptophyta; class Magnoliopsida; order Gentianales; family Apocynaceae; genus Rhazya; species Rhazya stricta. Next base: position 28,623 of record MEJB01000754.1, read on the forward strand.
AAGCTCATTCAGCTAAATACTATAGTTAATTAGAGAAGTTCATCTGGCTAGATATTGTTGCCAACAAGTAATTATTTTTTTCTGGTTATCTTAGTTGATTTGCACACTTTCTGAAGCTTACTTAAGGTAACTCAAGGAGCCACATACAAAAAAGAGGTAGCTACGGATCGAGTGAGCCGATCAAACCACTAACTAACTGGAACTCAGACCTTGTTGCGTTGAAAAGACCAGTACGTCAAGACCAGGACAGTCAATTTGGCTAGGCAATTTTTGCACACAAATATAATTGGCACGCCCAATAAGACCTGTTAAGTGTGCATGATACTTTGTTCCAACCGAGAATTAATGATTGGAAGTCAAAACAACCAAACTCGTATCCAAGACATACATACTACTGATATGCCAAAGTTTGGCTCGGCAAGCGTTGTCCAGCAAAATCTAGGAAGACGGCCCAAAAGCGGCTCTTATCGAGTTTCATCAACATCAACTGATAAGCAGGTGACTCCAGCTTATTTGTCAGTCATCTGATTCATTATGGAATAATTCAGAGGTGAGTTAATGCAAAATCTAATATAACAATTTGCTAATATTTTCAGGAAAATGCTGCAAAATGAGAGTTCAGCACAACTTGGAGTTCTGAATACCCTAATCTGATTTTAGTTGCCTTCCCTTCTATCCCAATGACTAATCACTCTTTGGAAAGATGGAAGCAGTGCAAACATGGGCTCCACCTATGCCATAATTTCCCCAGGACCCGATTATAATGGCTCAGAGAAATACTTCTCAGCAGATGGGCTATACCTCGTTTGGAGGACAACCTCACGTATGATAGTCATCACAACCGCAATGGCAGCCAATATCCTACCACACTTTGGAAGGTACTAATCCATTCTTACCACAAACTTCAAATTTTTCTTGTGCACTAGGACAATACATCTAGCAGACTACTGGGTGACAAGATTATGCTGCTCAGTTTCCTGCCAACCAAGCCTAGGGCTTCAACATGCAACAAGCAATGCCAAGTACGGAAACTCAAATATCTCAGCCGCAGGAACAGATATCTCTTCCTATTAGAGGATGTTGGGGGAGAGGTAATTTCCCGACCGGCCTATCAGTTCGAAAGGCAGCTACCAGCCAATTCAGGAGTTCGGCTAGCACATGTCCCTACACCAGTCAATGCTAATATAGTGGCTGGTGTATTAAGGAGACGGTTTGAACTCAATATTGCTGGCAATGACCATTTGGCCTGTAGGAAATCCTATCCAAAATGGATAGACTATAAAGCCGTCATGCCCAGAGGATACAATATGCTTGAATTTTTCACTTTTTCTGGCGATGATAATCAGACAAAATGGAACATATTAGCTGATTCACGACTCGATGTGGAGAACTCAGCAACAGCGACCTGCACAAGTTACAACTTTTCTTCTGGTCACTAACTAGCGCAGCTTTCAGATGGTACGCTATTATACCTCTTACTTCAGTCTACATGTAAAACCTAAGATTTATTTTCTCAATTTTATGAATTTTATATAATATAAGTTATATTCTAATTCACTAATTAAATAATTCTCATGATTATTAGCGTATTGGTTAGTTTACAGCGGAAGGACTTGGAGGCCATAATATTCAATGTGCCAATTAGAAATCAATAATTTATTTCTCTTATTTATTATTTATTTGTGCATTATGGTGTGAGTATGTTTATTTAAATGTAAATTTTATCATTTTAATTTAATTAAAGTCTTATCTRCTTAGTTAATTGATTTAAATTTGGTCCATTAGAGCCCATTCTCTTTTTATCTAAAACCTAAAGCCATACTTAATCTTGTTCTTGGCCCAAAGGAAACCCATAGACTTTGATTTATTTGGATTTAGATGGTTAAGGTGTAAAAATGGCCTAAAAGATTTTATTAGGGCCCAAGTCAAGTTTACCCAAAAACAATAGGGAAGGGTTCATCTGCGACATTCTAAGGAAAAAAAAAAAATCTTCAAATCGGGAGACTTGAGAGCTGACCCGCACACTGCCCACCTCCTTCTGTTCAACAACACACGTCCACCTCTTTTCCTCTGGTCTCTCCATCACAACCAACTGCCACCCCATCTTCTTCTGTTCAACCCTTAAAATGATCCAATAATGAAGAGAAGAATAGTAAAGAAATAAGAATTCCCTGGCATAGATAGAGAAAAGAAGAAGCTAAGTAAAACTTTAATTGTGTTTCTTCCCAGAGAAACATCATTCTGTGCAGAGGGAGTATAAAAACTCTAAGGAGTCTTTAGAAGTTGAGAAATTTTGTAGGCATGCAGTAATACAAAAGCCCTTTGTAAAGGTAAATACCTAGAACCACTATTTAGTTATCAATTATCTTTATGATTTCCACTAAGTAAATGCATAGAGGTCTAAAATTGTAGGGACATAGGTTTTGTACCTTTATCATATGAAAAATTAAATTTATTCCTTCATACCTTATCTAAATATATCCTATACTTAGCTTTTAGTTATTATTAGATAAGGAATCGTAATAAAGTTATGTTTAGATAAGGAATTCTAATCCTTTTAAGATTTGTATTATTGATCTATCTCTAATCCAATCTTTCTGTTCTAACAATATCCTCTATCTAGTTTAATATTGTTTGATTTAGGGGCCCAAATACACAGAAAAGAAGTGAAGTTGTGTAAGACATATATAATTGTATTTATCCACAAATTAATATTGAGTAATGCTTACTCAATATTGGTCATTGTTTATGCTCGAAAATTTTCTTGTTGTTGATTCAACCTTTTATCTAAAATTCACCCTATCTTGAGCAAAATCAGGAAGCTAGCTAAAAGAACTTCCAGCAGCAGGAACAAGGAATTGTTCAAACATCTTCGTCAACCAACAATTCAAGAATCTTTCAACGGCTACAAGATTCAATAAAGAGGGAGTTTTAATTTTGTGTTAGAAGCTTTACTTTTGTTGAATGATTGATGTATAAGTCCCTTGAACTCATTTGATTTAGTGGATTGTGTGGTCCCATGGATGTAGGCATTTATACGGAACCATATTAAATCGTGTCTCAATTATCTTAATTGTTATTTGAACTCTTTACATTCAGTTGGGTAAATTTTAAACGTATGAATTAAATTACTAATAGAAGTAGTGATGAACTTGACAGTGATGAATGAGATACAAATGAACTTGATAAGGCTAATTAGAACTCAAAAGCATTGCATGCTATATTTAATCGTGTTACTCTAAAACAAATGTTAGTGATTACTACTTGTGAAATTACTAAGGAAGCATGGATAAATTAGAGATAAAAAATGAAGGGATTGATCAAGTTAAAAGATCGAGGTTGAGGAGTCTCACAACTGTGTTTGAGAATATGTCTATGTCTAAGAATGAATCTATTGCTAATTTTCATGGCAAATTATGTAATTTATCAAACGAATGCTATGCTCTTGGTGAAACTTACTCTAATGCTAAACTTGTCAGGGAAGTTCTGTGCTCACTACYAAAGAGATTCAAAGCAAATGTCACATCCACTGAAGAATGCAGAGACATCGAAAAGATTGACTTGGATGAACTAATATGTTCATTACAAATGTATGAGCATAATTTAAATAGGTGGAACAAAGACAAGCACGTAAAGAGTGAAAAGGGAGTTGCCTTGTCTCATTTATGATGATGATAGTTCCACTTCAATCAATCTTAAAAAATTAGATGAGGATATTATTGCTTTGCTCACCAAGAACTACAACAAATACCTACGAAGGAATATCAAGAAAAATTTTCAGCCTAACAAAGGTAGTATACCTCCAGAAGGAATGGCAGTCAGAATTCTTCTCCATTGTTTACCTCAAAACAACGAGAGGGGTACAAAAAGACCAAAGGCATTCAATGTAATGAATGTGATGGTTATGGGCATATACAAGTCAAATGTTCCAACACACTTAAAAAGAAAAGATGTGTCATGAAAGCATCATGGAGTGATAGTGTTGATGAATCACAAGAAAACTATGACAGCGAGCATAAGCAAAATTTTTTAACTTTTATGATGACAAAAACTAAAGAAGAAGGGACCAAACCTAGCATGGAGGATGAAGAAGAACAATAGGACATAGATGTAGAGGACCTTCAAACAACCTATGAAGATTTGTATATTCAGTGGTTAAAGACTGTAAAATAAATCGAAGCCACAGAAATGGAGAACCTACAACTTGTGAAGGACAATCGTGGGTTAACTGAGAAAAACAAAATTATTAGAAGAAGAGCTCATTATTACTCAAACTAAGTTAGCCCAATCATTGAAGGACCTAGAAGGTATGGCCAATATTTTAAACAAATTTGAAATGAGTACCTCAACGTTTTATCGAGCTCTCCACATCGAAAAATCAGTAGGTGAGAAATCTGGAATTAGCTCCCAATGTGTGGATGACAGAACCTGGTATAGCCACAATAACTGTAAAAAGAAATATCTAGCAAGGAAAGGAAACTTATAAGGTACCTAAGGTTATTCCTACTTGTCATTTTTGTGGTAGAATGGGATATATTAGGTCAAAGTGCTATAAATTACGTTTCTATTTGCATAGAATGTTTCATGAGACAAAGATTGCACCATCTACATCTAATGCATCTACAGAAATTCTATGAATAAAACTAGGGGGACACCAAAAGATACTACATGTCATGTTTCACACATCGTACTTCTTACTTATAATTCTGATCAATAGTATTTTGATAGTGGATGTTCTAGACATATGACTGGAAATATAAACTTACTGACAAATGTCGAACCATTTACTAATGATTTTGTGATTTTTGGTAATGGTAAAAAGAGAAACATACTTGGCAAAGTTATTCTAACCATGCATGGAGTTATGAGGGATGTGTTATACATAGAAGATTTAAAGGCCAAATTTATCAGCATAAGTCAAATATGTGATGACGATCAAACTGTTCTTTTCACTAAGAACAAGTGTCAAGTACTCAATGATTAAGGAACAAGTATACCAAATGGAGAATGATCTGGTGACAATTGCTACCTTTTAAACTGCTCAATTGTATGTCGAAAATCTGCAATAGAGGAAGCTGGAATTTTGCATAAAAAAATGGGTCGTTTAAATTATCTCGACATCTCAAACCTATTAAAGAATAATGGAATTAGGCGAGTTCCAAAAATCAAGATCAAACTATAGAAAACGTGCAAACCATGTCAACTAGAGAAACAGATTAAAACAAAACATCCACCTACTGCATGATTGGCAACAGCACACATACTAGAACTTTTACACATGAATCTAATGGCACTTATGCAAACTGAAAGCACTGGAGGTAAAAGGTATGTTTATGTTTGTGTTGATGAATTTTCTAGGTATACTTGGATGGACTTTATTAAAGAAAAATATGACGCTTTTAGTGCACTTAAGTCTTTGTGCTTGAGGTTACAAACAGACAAGGGGCAACAAACTACCAAAATCATCAGAATACAATGTGACCATAGTAAGGAATTTTAAAAATTCCTCATATACTAGCTTTTGCAGTAAACAAAGTATTGCACATGAGTTTTCAACACCTAAAACTCCACAGCAAGATAAAGTTGTAGATAGAAAGAATCGAACCATTCAAGAAATGGGTATGATGATGTTAAACGCAAGGAAACTACATATGCGACTGTGGACAGAGGTAATGAATATGGGTGCTATATTAGAAATAGAATTCATCTTCGAAATGAAACTAAACAGACATGTTACGTATTATGGAAAGGAAGGTGACCTAATCTCTCTTATAGTCATATTTTTTGTTGCAATTATTATGTGTTTCAAGATATAGAACACTTAGGAAAGTTTGATGCTAAGAGTGAAGAAGCAATCTTCYTGSGATACTCTACAAACTAACAAGCCAATAGAGTATACTTACCTAGAATTAGTCAAATACTTGAGATTATTAATTTTATTTTTTGTGATGATAAACTATTTACAGGAACTACATCTTAAGATGAATCAGAGCCCAGTGTAACGACAATCTGTCCGATCTGGCCATACTCACCTCTAACCAAACTATTTCTACTGGCAATGATGTTCAAAGTAATATAGTTGATGAAGACACAAAATTTGATAATCAAACTATAGAAGAAGAACCAGTCACCAAGCAGAAAGGACTATCATCTTGGATACAAAAAGCTCATTTGCTTACAAAAGCCATTGCAAATCCTCAAAAAACTATAGTAATTAGAAGAAAGACTAACGCAATTGAAATTACAAATGCTTGTTATATCTCTTGTATAGAATCCAAACCAGTCTGGAGACTCATTCCAAGACCATCCCATGATAATGTTATTAGTATCAAATGGATCTTTAAAAACAAACAAATAAAGCTAGCCAAATTGTGAGGAACAAAGTCAGACTTATTGCTTAGGGATATACACAAGTGGAAGGCAATGATTTTGAAGAAACTTTTGCTCCAGTAGCTCGTCTTGAATCAATTCAGCTTTTATTTGCTATTGCATGTTATTTAAATATCAAATTATTCCAAATGGTTGTAGAAAGCATTTTCCTAAATGGTATACTCATAGAGGAAGTTATGTTGAACAACTCGAGGATTCAAGGATCCTCATCATCCTTATACATAAACAAGCTTCACAAAGCATTGTATGGATTAATGCAAGTCCCACGTGCATGATATGCTCGCTAACTACTTGTCTCTTGGACGATGGATATGTACGAGGTAACTCTGATAAAACTCAATTTATAAGTATGTGGGATAAGGCATTATGATAGCTCTAATATATGTTGATTTTACATAGCTAATCCACTTGCACTTCACACACTAATTAATGAATTCATTACCCTTATGCGAACTGAATTCGAGATAGCATGGTAGGGAAATTGTCATATTTCTTAGGTCTGAATAAAGAAACTATCAAAAGGCATATTTATATCTCAAACTAAGTATGCAAAGAATATGATTAAAACTTTTGACCTTGAGAATGCAAAAGCTGAAACATCTAACTACTGTTCATCTAGGTAAGGATTAAAAAGGACAAAAAGTTGATCCAATGCTATTTAGAAGAATGATAGGAAGTCTTTTTATATCTCAATGCAAATCGTCCTAATATATGTTTTAATGTAGAAGTGTGTGCTCGATATCAAGCTAATCTTATGGAGTCTCATCTTACTACTATTAAAAGTATCTTTAAGTATATTGCTGGAACAATTGACCTTGAAATATATTACTCCTTTGATACTAGTTCTATATTAGCTGATTTTAGTAATGCAGACTGGGCAGGTAACATGGATGATAGAAAGATCACTTAGGGTGGGTGTTTCTATGTGGGAGTAAATTTGGTCTCTTGGTATAGGAAAAATCAGAACKCCATCTCTTTGCCCACATCTAAGGCAAGATATATAGCAACAGGGAGTAGTTGCACGCTACTTTTATGGATGAAAGACATGCTTAATGATTATGGTATATTTCTCAACAAAATCACCTCTATTTTGATATATTAGTGTCAGTAACATGCCAAAAAACTCTATTCAATATTCACACACTAAACACATTGATATAAGATATCACTTTATTCGTGATCTTTCAATTGAACATGTTTCTACTGAAGATCAATTGGCCGATATTTTCACAAAAGTTCTTTCATCTTATTTTTTTGCTAGATTTAAGGAAGCCCATTAGAATTTGTTCACCAATGTCAATGATATCTTGTTGAGAATAATCATGTTATATTCGTGGCTCAGAATTGTTTTCTAGTGTGTGGAATTTCATTTCAAGTGTGTCCGCTATGACTTGAATTTTTTATTTGCCTTGTTGATTGAAAGTTATGTTCCACTTAGGAGGTCTAGTAGTCTATACTTGATAGTAGTCCTCCCACTCCTTACAAAAACACTTCACTGAATGACTATAACTTTTTTATGATTGAAATTCACCTTGAGTAAGTAGTTTTGGTATAGTAATCCCTATCCTACAACTACTTTACTATGAAAAAGGTTCCCAGAATTTGTGAATGAAAGTTATAGTTTGAGAAATACTCTTGAGTGATTGAAATTTTAAGCCCGATTACTCGAAATTTAAGCTAGCATGGGGGACAGTTGTGAAGTCAATATGCTTTGCTTTGGAAATACTCCCTGGACATGTGAAACAGGCTTTTACTGTTGCTGGAAAGAAGAATACTAAACAAGTCTTTTTGGAATAAGAGCACTACGTAGTAATTAAAGTGAATTAGGATCCCATCTTCCTCAACACAAACTTTGTTTTGTGTATGTTCTCGTGGCTAACCATAAAAAGCTTTGTCCTAATTAACTCATTGTTGTTAGGGTTTAATTAGCTGATTAAGAAAAGAGTCTTGAGCAATCCTCCAAAAGCTGTCTACCCTCTTTTTTCTCAAAAAAGGAAAATCATTCTCCAAATGTTACATTTTTCCAATTGCGCCTCATTTTGTAAAATCTAGTATGATTTTCAACTCCAAACTTCAAAAAAGGCCTCAATGATAATTGAGTAGTAACGAAATGTGGTCAGAAATCTTCTTCAATTGCTAAATTCGTCAATTTGAAGTTCAACAACGGAAGCCTAAAGGTCTCAATGATATATACCTACACGACGTAATTATTCTGATCAAGCGTGACATCTTTCAAGAGCGAATTGAACATTTTGGATGATGCGCATGAGATGGAGATGGACAATGTCTCAGGCATTGCGGATGATGTTGCCCTTGGAAAATACATAGGGGGCAACCTCGTTCCCTGCTCCTACATGGAATCGTCGGGAAGCTATTAGATCTAAGTAAACCATGCGAAGCCTGAGTTCGTGATATATTTGAATCTTATGTCTCTAAAAGGCTTCCCGTCTTGCCTCTTCAGATACCGATTCCTGCCTCATAATGCTCTACTGTTGATCCTATGATATGGTCAATGCCTTTAAGAATCATATTCTTCTTGGCGTCTTGATCTGATCCGCTGGGAGACTGTAGCATGCTTTTTCCGAGACATGTTCAGTATATGCAAGCTGTCGGAGGGGGGAAATTAGAATACAAGCTTGTTTGCCTCGTCTTCCGAATAGGCAAGCTTTATAAGTAAGCTGTCTGCTCTCAACCTGACTCTCCTATTGTTTTCGATGGGAGCCAAAGAAATCTACAGACAACTTTTCGTTCGGCCTAAAAGAGCCTTTCAGGAGGCTGGAAAGTATACCCAATTTAATACTACACTCTTCACTTGCATTCGGTAGAGAAAACCTGAAAGTAATCGAAAGTGTAGGTACAATATGCTATGCATGCTCTTGGCTATTGAAAATTTTTTAAACTGCTGGAAAGAATTGTTTTAGAAATTATATATTATTAAAAAATTTTATTTTTAACAATATTAATAAGTAAAAGCAATTTTGGGGGCAAAAAACAAAACGCACCTCTAAGGCAACTCTACAAAAAATAACATTTTAAAGCTAAAATCACAAGTAAAAATGTCATGGGGAATAGCTAGTTTAAAATAGATTTTGGATTTAAAAAGAAAATTCTAAAATAAACTTATTTTAGTTGAGAAATATGACCATTTTATTTTCGGATCAAGACGAAAATAGAGGAATGCTCTAAAACTTTTATAAGCCACTGCATGCTACTTTTCTAATTCAGGAAGGATTTATATATAAACCGCGTGTATAGGAATACGGGAGGGTGTGGCAAATGAGCAATTCTATTTCACCCGGATGTCGAAAGACATGCACGAGATGTCTAAAACTTCTCTTCGGGACATGCTACCTACTCTTCAGCTTTTGTTGCATCTTTAATTTATTTGAGAATTGTGAAAAAAGAGAAGTGCAATTTATATTAGGCGTTTAGCGTCTTCCTCAAGTTAATTAGAGTAACATTTAAATCAAAAGTACTAATTCTTAAAAAATATAGGTTATACGTGACTAAAAATTTTTGAATATACTTTCTTCCTATATTCTCTAGTAGAGTTCCTCAAGCGTCAATAAGTATACGACATATATATATATATGTATAAAATTAACCCCTCAACATCGCTTATTCTCTATTTTAAGAATTAAAATATATATATGTCATGTTAAGATTGATGTAGCGCGAAGAAGGGAGTAAGGAAATTGAGTAATAATTTTTTATATATATTTTATGTATTCTATTAAATAAAAATAAAATATATTTCATAAATCCATCTCCAATCAGTCGTAGGATTATTAAACTACTTGATTTTTTACAAAATCATACCTATTTTATGACAGAATTATCAAAAAAATTATTGTTTTAATAGAAATTATTTAATAAAGATTTTCCTAAGAATTTGTAAACATTGAAATTCTTTTTTTTCAATAGAAAAATAAACTAAATACTTTAAAGTTTAAGGAAACGTTTAAGCAAACAACAACGATTGCTTTACACTCTAATTTAATGGCCATGCGATAATTTATGGTCAAAACACTTTATTAAATCTTTAAAACAAGTTAAGTGTAACATTCAATTTTGAACAGAGGAAGCAGAGGTTAATTTTGTTGATCGAGACAGTCATTACATGTTATCYTAAAAATATAATTACTGCTTATTTGTTCTTATTTTTCAATGTAGTTTTTTATGTGATGCTAGCTGGTAATAGATAAAGTCATAGAGGATAGGGTATAATTGTCTGATTGGAAAAGAAAGAAGAGTTGTCGGATCTTCTTTTCTGCAAAGCTCTCGAGACGGAACATTCAATAATATATAAATAGTTTATGACGTGCACGAAATCAAGATTCTCAAGGAAAGAGCAATCTGCGTAAAGCTTTATCAGCAATGAAGTAAGGTATATGTATTAAATTACAATCCTTTTGCCTAATCTATGGAAGCATAAAAGTGAAAGATTAAACCATATGGATGCACTTAAACAAACACCTATACTGAGGCTAAATTTGAGGCCAGCAGAAAATGGCAGAAAGTCATTGGATGATTCATGTCAATGATCAAGAAAATCCTTGGCTTATCCAAGTAAATGATCGAGTCCGAGAATTGTCAGATGCTCAAATGGAGGAGACGGAGAAGAATCTCTGGCAGCGGAGGTCCATCTACAAGCTGCCTGAATCCGTCAAAAATCTAAAGGAAAAGGGAAAGCCATACACGCCGAAAGTAGTCTCTTTCGGCCCTTACTATTATAAGGATGAAAATTTGAAGCCAATGGAAGAACACAAGGACCGAGCTCTTCTTCATTTTCTCAAGAGATCGAAGAAACCACTTCAGAGCTACTTCAGATCATTAGCTGAAGTATTGGACGACTTGAAGGACGCATACGATTCGTTGGATCCTTATTTGCAGAACAATTCAGATGAATTCTTGAGAATTATGATTCGAGATGGCGTTTTCATGCTAGAAATCTTACGGTCATCTACTCAAAATCTTGAAGGATATGCTCCCAATGATCCAGTTTTCAGCGATCATGGAAGGATTTATGTCATGCCACTCATTAGACGCGACATGTCGCTGCTTGAAAATCAGCTTCCTATGATAGTTCTTCACAAGCTTCTTGCAGTTGAAAAGGATCTAAAACAGGTCTTTCTCGATCCTCATTTTCATATTATCATAGTGCAGAAAATTTACCAACATAACATGTATTTTTTATATTTCCAAACGTACAGTTTGACATGTGACTTTCACCTCTTTATCTATGGTGGGATTCCGATCCCAAACCAACATTCCCAGACGACAGCTTACTTTTCTTTTTCAAACACAGTAATGTTTTTACTGCCTAGCATTTTACAATTGAAAGAATGTTTACTTGTAGACAGGAAGACGAGGGTTTCACCAATGAACTTGTATTCAGATTTTTCTATCCCAAACCCCGTACCAAAGCCCCATCAAACTGCTTGCACGTGTTGGACATGTATCGGAAAAGCCTGATCGAACCCAGAACASAAACGCCTCCAAATGTCACGCCGGGTGCAATTCCAAGAGGCCGGGATGACATAATACGGTCTGCCGTAGAGCTKACTGAAGCTGGAATCATAATTAAGAGGACAARTAGTAGATGTCTCAGAGACATCACATTTCGTAAAGGTGTTCTCAGGATACCTACCATTGTAGTGGACGATTTAACAGAACCACTCTTCCTAAACCTCGTAGCTTTCGAGCGATTCCATGTCGGAGCAGGAAATGAGGTGAGCGGATATGTGTTTTTCATGGACAACATCATCGACGACGCCCAAGACATTGGCCTTCTGAGTTCAAAGAGAATCATTAGGAACTGCATTGGTAGTGATAAAGCTGCTGCAAAATTATTCAATTCTCTCGCCAAAGATGTGATGCTTAATCCAGAATGTAGCTTTAGAATGCTGTGTATGGATATCAATGACTACTGCAAGCAAAGGTGGCCTAAGCATCGAGCAAATCTGATTCAAACTTACTTCAGGAGTCCATGGGCATTGCTGTCTGTTATTGCTGCTATGTTTCTTTTTGCCCTCACCATACAGCAATCTTGGTACACAGCATTAGGCTACTATAGGAAGAAGTAACTAGTAAGTCACAGGCTGTTGTTTGTTAGGGTTATTAAAAAGGCCTGTTGTGATTTTCCCTTAATTTTCTCGTCTTTGTCCTCAGTCGCCAGTTTTCTCTTAAAATTGCTTCTATATAATTATTTAGTCCAATTCATACTACGCAGTATTGCAGAGTGACTTTCTCTTTCTTGAGTTTTAAAATTTTCTTAAATTTTGACTTTTTAATCAATATAAAATATTTTGATCGGGGAGGGAGGGCGCAAACCTGGAAACCTGGCTCTCTCTTTTTAGGTATATGATTAAACCTGCACTTATTGTATTTGATAATCTCTAATAAGATTATCCATCATTATTTAGTTGTAGATATTCTTCTTCTTTTTTTTTTTTTTTTCCCCTTACCTTAGAATTTTTTATAGGTCTTATTCATTAAACTTATAGGCCAAACTTTTTGTCTTTTAACACTGCGAATATTTATACACTTTCGTATATTTTAGATTCAGAAGAGTTTTATAGGCCTAGAAAAGAATCTCAGGTATTTTGGGGAGTCATGGTAGGTCTCTGAGCTGTTGAGGCAAAAAGAATCTCAGCCATGGGTTTTGAAGCAGAGGCTTGATCAATAATGGAAACTAATAGCTGCAAATTAAGGGGATGATGGAAATGAGAAAGAGTAGAAGGAGATATATGCCTTTTTAGTTTATGCAAAAGGTTCAAAGCATTCATACTGGCGAGCAAGTAGCTTTCTTTGGTTTGCAAAAGTTACATCCCTTAAGAAATTGTGAATGAATAAATTTTAAAACTAAAAATTTACTATTGGAAAAAATAATTAACCAAAAGAAACAATCTCTGTGATGAAAATCCTAATGCCCGAATCCTAATCTTAGAGTAGTGAGGTCTTTGGTGTGTCCAGAGAAAGAGAGATATTTGTGAGTGTATATTAATTTGGACGAATTTTTCTTTATATCAACAAATGTTTAAAATCTAATTTTAAAAACGATTCTTTTTAAACAAACTAATTTGTTGTCTTTCACTATGAGGTTTACACGGCGGTTAGGACAAAGGCTCATTTAGTATTTATATTTCTTAAATTTCATTATGCATATTTTGAGAATTAAAAGATAATAATGGAAAAATAAGTCCGTCTATCACAAGGTCAGGCAATTTAGAGAAGAATCTGCWTTTTTAAGTTTTAGGGTAGACAMTTGTGTAGTAATACCTTTGGTGAAGTAAGGAAAGAGCAAATCATTTATAACTTAACTAGAAATAGAGTTAGGTATAGCTATGTACCAAATACTAATTTCTTAGTCTTCTTTTACCTAATCTAGGGAGGCATAACTGCCAAAGACTGAGCCAATTCTAGATGCACAAATTAAACAATTTTGCTGAGGCTCGATTTGAGGCCAGCAGAAAATGGCAGAAAATCATTTGATGATTCGAGTAAATGATCAAGAAAATCCATGGGTGATTCAAGTTATTGATCAAGTGAAAGAAATTGCAGATGCTCTACGGAGGAGACGGAGGAGAACAGCTGGCGGCGGCGCTCGATCTACAAGCTGCCAGAACCCGTCAGGAATGCAAACGAAAAGGTGTACGCACCTCACCTCAGCTAGTCTCTTTTGGCCCTTATCATTATAAGAATGAAAATTTGAAACTAGAAGAACACAAAGACCGAGCTCTGCTTCGTTTCCTCAAGAGATCGAAGAAGCCTCTTGAGAGCTACTACAGGTCTTTAGTTGAAGTAGTGCAAGATTTGAAGGAAGCTTACGACCCATTGGATCCCGATTTGCAGAAAGATTCTGATGCTTTCGTGAGAATTATGATTCGAGATGGAGTTTTCATGCTAGAAATAGTGCGGTAAGGGTTTATCTCATGCCACTCATTAGACGAGACATGTTGATGCTAGAAAATCAGCTCACAATGAAGGTTCTTCACAAGCTTCTTGCAGTTGAAAAGGGGCTATCCGAGGTCCGTCTCTATCCGTTTCATATCATCATATAGAAGAAAATGAAATCACTTACATCGTTAAGTTGGCTGGAATTACTACTGGATGTGTTTATTGATTAAGTTGCCTGGAATCACTTACGTCCCTATCCCTTCAGGAATTTCTCCCGCTTCATGTGTTTTCTCCCACACTTATCACACTATCCATATTTCAAAAGCTCTGGACGTAGTTTAAACTAATGGTGAATTATTACTACTTTATACACTTCTACACTTGAAAGAATGCTTACAGATTGTATACAGGAAGACGAAGAATTTACAAATGAACTGCTATTTAGTTTTTTCTTTCCAAATTCTAGTGAAGAGACCCCACCAAACTGCTTGCCCGTCTTGAACCTGTACTGAAGAAGCATGTTCGAACCGATAACCGAACCAGGTGCAAGGTACACGCTGGTTTCATCTCCAAAAGACCAAGAAACAATATGGTCAGCAGTAAAGCTTGCTGAAGCTGGCATCCTAATTGAGAGGAGCAACAGTAGACGCCTTAGAGACATCACATTTCGTAGAGGCGGGCTCAAAGTTTCGACAATTGTAGTGGACGATATCACAGAACCACTCTTCCTAAACCTCTTAGCTTTCGAGCTGTTTCATGTCGGAGCAGGAAATGAGGTGAGCCCTTACCCGTTTTCATGGAGAGCATCATCGACAATGCCCGAGATTGGCCTTCTGAGTTCAAAGAAAATCATCCAGAATTGCATAGGTGGTAACAAAGCTGCTGCAGAATTGTTCAACTCACTAGGCAAAGATGTGATGCTTGATCCAGAATGCAGACTCGGAGTGGTGTATGCGAGTGTCAATGAATACTGCAAGAAAAGGTGGCCCAGGTATTGAGCAAATATGATTCAAACTTACTTTAGGAGTTCTTGGGCATCGCTATCTGTTATTGCTGCTATTTTCTGTTTGCCCTCACCATAGAGCAATCTCTGTATACAGCATTAGAATTCTATGAGGAGAACTAAGAAGTAAAGCTCACTGGCAAAAATGATCCAAAGTTAATATATTCAAATTCAACTAACGAGTGGATTAGATCCTATCAAGTAATAAAGCGACGAGTTCAGTATCTCTATTGATGTTACCTGGTTTCTTGTATGTTCAGAATAAATTTCAAGAGTCCGATTACCTATCTTTGCAGAGCAAGAATTATGACATTACCCCCCTTCATAATTAAGGGGTGACCGGAGGATCGGATCATTCATTCAAACCATTTTTTGTCATGCTTTTTCCAAAGGTTTGGAGAAAGCTGCAGTCGATAGGAGTTCATCCAAAATCATTGCGTGCCACAAGTGGCCTTAATTATTTAATACTCTTTCTCAAGGCATGCCAAATAATCTATCCTTCTAAATAAACCCATTATATGTTTATTTGAATTTCAACTTAGAAAAATGGACTAAAATTACGGCACACTTGTACTTGTATTGACTTTTAAACGTAGAAAAAATTATTTTTGTTAAAATAAAGAAAAGTTGAAAATATATGTGTCAAGATATTTTACATGCAAATAAAGCCTTATAATTGTTGCACAGACCATGCAAATGTCTCAATTTTACATGGCACTAGTTACTCAATGAAAAGCAAACTTAAGCTGTCATGCAAAATGGAAAACGACGTACGGAATGAAGCCTTCCAGGTTAATTGTTAATTTATATTAAGATTATTCGTCAATCATATTATCATAAAATGGACAAGAAACTTAATAAAACAATTCTGGACTTGGTTCAAATAAAACAATGAATGAATTTAATTACATCAAAACTATTACAAAGATTTAAAGCCCATCTTCGCTTGTGATGATCCATTGAAAAAAGAATAGATATTCCAAATATGAGCTGACTTCCTATTTACAAATTCTTGAGAAGTCAGAATCCTAGATTATGTGAAGCTCGAGTAGTTTTTGTAACATATATAAATAAGATCTTAAACCATTTCTCCATGTATCAGCACGATTATGTACAACAAAAATCATAATTAAACTTAGAGAATCCCCTTTCCTCTCATGTAATCTCATGAACTGAAGTTCAACAATGAGAATTTCACATGCATGCATATTTTCCCCTTGTCTAAGTCCAATTTTGCTCCTGTTACTAACCAATGTCCAGGATTATCTTGTGGCCCTCTACATAACTCCGATGTATCCACAAACTTCAAAAGCTTCAGCGTTTGCACAGGCACTGGCGGTCCAGTTGGATATACGCCGGAATCCACCACGACTGGTGGCATTTTCTCCTTATCCAAAGTGCCCGAAATCGAAGTACTTATTGCTGACAAGAAACTCAGCTTTATGGAGTGTTCTGATGCTTTCTGCATCCAATTCGACTGCACAACAATGCAATTCGACGCCTTTGAGTACAATAACCGAAGATGTAGCACGGATTTTGTACCGTGGTTCTTGACATGAAGTTGAGCACCGGTGACGATGAATGCATCATCTCTCCTCGTAGCCCATCTTGGATCGTATTTTACTGGTGCTGTGCTTATATGTGAGAATTTCTTCCACTGTACTGCTTCGAGAAATGCATCATCGGCTGTTTCTTCTGATCCACGCCATGTTAAGGGTTCACTTATCCTATCCTCGAGCAGTACTGGAGCATTTGACAAATGCTGCAGGTGTATAGCTAACCTGAAACAAATATAGCTATGCTGAGCAAATAATTTTGGTTTTAAAATTAATTAAGTGAAGTAAACACGTCGTGATTGTTTAAACCTTTGATCGTTATTCTCTTAGGTTTCTTTTTCTATAATTTACTAATATTCTATGGCAATATAGCATTTAGATTATCAAACGGTTACCTGTTGCATTTCATACCCTCAAGGTACAACCTCATCCCGGTCACAGGTCTCTTCGCAACTGAAACCTACAGCAGATCACTTAGTTAAGTCGAACCAATTCTTAAAGAACCAGGATAATTCTTGCAAGTAATGTTATGTGGAAAACTTTAAGAACTAATTTGCAGTTCTTACCTGTGTTGTGTTCACATAGAGCTTAGGGCCCATGAAGTTGAAATGCAGAATTGGAGTGGGCAAGGCTTTATTTCTTTTTGGTCCAAGTGGAAGATCATTGTGAATAGGGGCCCAAATCTTATGGGCTTGGAAGTCCAGAAAATACTGCAAATCAGCTATTGGAGGTTTGTCTGCAAATCACATCAATAAAAGCTCAGTCATTTATAGGAGGAGAGGTCAAACTATTGAGACCAAATTGTTAATTAATATACAGATGGCACTTACAGCGAAGGTATAGGTTGATGGCATGTGATAAGAAGCCTTTGCCAGGAACACCTTTAAGAAGAGAGGTGATGGGAATGAAGCTGAAGTGAATTGCATCTGGCATTGATGGAACTGTTAGAATCCATTCACAGTGTGTGCTCACTGAAGTGTCTCCACCCCTCTTTGAACATATGACGGTTATGCCCTGAAGCAGAGACGACGAATATTGAACTCAAAACTCAAATAAAAAAAATACTATAGCTTGTGTTAGCATTGATATTAATACTACTTGATAATTGCTAATTATGAAGGAGATAGACTATGAAGTCTCACAAATCTTTTGTTATACATATGTGGTCCTCAAATAAAGGATATTGACCAATTTATTGAGTCAGGGCACTTGTTATCTTCATGTACCATAAGGTCTAATGGATAGGGCTCATATTGAAATTCTCTATTTGCCATGGAGTATTATTTTCTAGTAGTAGAAAAAAGGGATCAAATTTTTCACACTGCATTATGAACAGGTTGAGGTCACAACCAATCGTGTTGACCAAGAAATGGTGAATTCTTAGAGCGATGACTTTTTGTCATTCTTTTTCAATTTCTCTTTCTGATCCGAAGAAATAAGTAGTTTCTGGGCCTCCTATTACTCTCTTTTTCAGTAATTTTATGGCATTTGATTAACTGAATGGCCAAAAACAATAAAAGGACCAAAATCAAGATAGAAAAGGCAAAGAACAATGAACGAAAATCAAGCCCTACATCTTTTGTTGCGACTGATGAGAAGCTGCTGAATGGATTTGGCTGTGGATCGAAAACATTGAAAGCTTGTGGTGCCTGCATTAATTCAATGTACCCATATATGTTATCCATTTGAACCTTCAAAGTTGGTACAAAAGCGTATCTATATGTTCTTAATGAAGTATATATATATCTAGGAAAAAAATATAAGACATGGACCTTTTGCWTTTGTTCTTTGTTCTTGATTTGATGAGGAGAGAAGGTACAAGTCCCAGTGAACAACTGATCTCCAAGTTCATCCAAGTGGCTCTTTAGCTGTGATGGTTCCAAATTGGAAGACTTATCTTGCCTTACTAGGACCACGTCTTGCCCACCTATGCTTAGTCCCACAAGGATGTGAGTACCATATTTCTCTATGAACCTGTCCATTGTCATTTAGCAAAAAGATTTTCTTAAAAGTCATGTCAGCATGATCTGCTTAATGTGTATTAATTCATTTATACCAGTTGATAGTAAATAAATTCAAATAAGACTAATTAAAAAAGTCAAGAAAGAGGAAAACGACTTCTATAGCAGTATAATATTCTTTACAAATCCCTGTGGAAAGCTATTATTAGCTACCACATCTCATGACAATAAACAAGATATTATCATATGCAGAGAACAGCAGAGATCATATCTGCCGGAGATTTTGCTGACTTTTGTGGGTTTATTCTCTACTGTATACTTATGACCTAAGATCAGGTTATATCAAAATGTCAAACACCAAGAAAATCTTGCACTTTACAGATGTTGAATCTTAATTTGAACAATTCTTGCTTAAGACCAGTGAGGCGGAAACTTAAAAAGGTACTGAGAAACATGATATACATAATGCATAAATTAGGGTATCGACATTTCGGACCATTTGCTTCAAGGTTCATAGTTTTTATAAAAGCATCAAGTTTTGAAACATAACTTTCCAATTGCAGAAAGATTTAACATAGATACATAGCATGTTTTACATTCTGGAAGAGCCAAAGATTTTAATGCATGGAAGATCATAACGGGAATTTTAGCCATATTATACAGTGGCTTGGCTGCTATAGTTGTACCATGTATGCATTTTATTTCTCCTACTAGTAGTTAAGATCATAACGGGAAGATCATAAAGGACGCCTCAATTGCTTTGGAAGTTTTAATTGACTTGGTCATGTCCTGCAGTTTGGCTAACTGTCCTTTCTTGCATTTGTTGTTCTAGGTCAACTTCATCTCACTAAGGATGTGGAGAAGTGTCAGACACCTAACCTTCCTTCCCATGCTACATTATTTCATACACTAATTACATGTATAAATAAATTTTGATACATGTAATTTACAAAGACTAGGCTATGTAAGTATTTTCCTTGAAATTCTTACTCTTTCTACATTTTTAATTTTGTATAGACAGGTGAGATTTATAAAGAACTCCCAAATTTTAATAAATACAAAGGACAATCTCATGTTTTGTTTGGTGAAGATTGCTTATGTTTTTCTGCCTTTATCGTTTACAGTTAGGACTTCGTGTTTATTCCACTTATTTTGATCACAATCATTAAAAACTTTAGAAGAAAACCACAATAAAGTGAAGATTGGTTCGTAAACTTCAAAATATTGGTTTATGTTCATCCCGTTGTCAACGGGAAAAACAGTATATAACTCTATATAGTAGATTGGATTGGACTTACCTTGCAAGAGCAGCTGGATCCCAAGTGGAAGGAACTGCATTTCGAACTTCATCAGCCAGAACAAGAGGATACCGATCAATATGAACATTGAAGAGGACAATGAAACAACCATCAAGGCCTAAATGCTTTGTGTTGGCTGCATCTATTGCCCAGGAACCACTCTGAAACCCAAACATGGAGTTGAACATCCCGGACGGAATTTTTCCGGGCAACGAACATTTCTGATTGAAAAACTCCGACATCTTCAACCAAAACACCATGACTAAAACATGTTATTTGCTTGGCACGACAAGGAAAACTTGAATGCTGCTTTCTTCAACTGAATGATTCAAAAACAGTAAATTGATTACCTGACTGAAGTCAAGGATATCAGATTGATATCGGGTTCGATCACCTTTATCACATTTGATATCAATGGAGACATCTTTGTATCCACCAAAGCCCGGAACCAAAAGCTCTCTGGTTTCTGTTTCATTGAGCCAAATAAGTCTTTCTTTCCCCTTGCAAAACTTGAGTCGAAAATCGGATGTTATATCAAATCCTTTTCCTAGGCTACTCAGAGCTCTCTCCACAATTCCATAGCCAGTCATCATCTCTGATCAAAATCTCTCAAATTCTTGAAACCGAGTAAGTTCCAACTACGGCGGGCATTGATGGTGAGAGAAGGAGGGAGAGGAGGAAGAGAAGCAGAGTAAGATGAAATTTTATATACTTTGCTCGGTAAGAGATAGGAGGACCACTGATTTTGGGAATCTTGATTGGTTGATATATGCTTCTGTTAGGATTTAATAAGGAAATAGAGGAAATAGGACTTGGTAAGACAAACTATGTTTAGGAAATTTCAGTTTCATTCCTTTTCTTACATCTATATAATTTCTCGTATGAAGTTGCTTAGCAACAAACTTTGACTGTTCTTTGTCTATTTCTCCTTTGAGCGATGTGGTTTGCCTTCTTTTGGCTTCACACAAGACTGGTAAGTTGTAGCAGCAAGTAATGGGATCCTATATATGACTGGATAGTTTGTCTTTCATTAGATTCAGATTTGAAATTAAGCTGCAGGATGTGAACGCGACTGATTTTTCTTAACATTTTGTCCATGCGTGTGCCTTTAATTTAGTACGTCATTCATTTCTCGTCTCTAATTTTTTAATCACATATAACGTAAATCATTTTAATCATATGATCTCTTTATTAAATCCGTATCTATCTTTATTGATTGCATTCTCAAATCTTTTTTTTACTGTAGTACTATTACTCGTTTTGTATCCTTCGTTTTCTTGATGAGCATTAATTATAAGTTGAATTGGAATTTTACATACCAAACCAGTCATGCCAAGAAAAGAAATCTTCATTTTCATTTCCAGACAAAATAATATTCACTTGTTTCTATCCTTTGTTTTGATTTCTGAAGTATTATATATAGAATTTGACTTGAGAATGGCTAATGACTTGGTAATGGTCTAAGAAAGTGAATTGTAAAATTTACAAATGATGAGCAGAGGGCATCAAGAGGTCAATAAGTCAAACCAAAGCCTTTTTTCTTTTCCCACCTTAAATTTTCTTGAGTCGGTTAAAGTAGAGGGAAATTGGTGCAGACTCACTAATAGTTAGACTTCACTACTCACCATTTCTATCAAGAAATAATATATAAGGGATGTTATTTTTAAAGCACATTATAATGTCTGCTACTGCAAATTCTGGAATCATGGATTAAAAAGTGTGAATATGATCTCATCCTCTTCGGCTCTAATCTCTCACACGACTCACTTTTTACCCGATTATATGATACACTTTCAAGTAAACAAATAAAAGAATCATAATAAAAAAACACACATAAAAGTATTTAAGATATGCGATGTTTTTTTTAAAAAAAAAAACTGCCAAAAGGAAAGGGAAGAAAGAACAGCTAAACAACAAATAGAAACGTTCAAAGCTAGGTTAAATTTAATCATATGCCCACTGATCAAGAGCAAATTAGGGAGCAAATTGTTCTTCATAATAGCCTCCTTTAGGATTAGCTTCATTATACCATATATTATCTTCTTGTATGTGTCTTTGCTTTCGTCATATCTACTACATAATTATATAATGAGATTCTTGAATAAGAGTTGTGGAAGCCATAGCATAAAGTTTTAGATTTTAGTCCCATTCACAGGGTTATTCTCGATTGCTGGAACTTTCTTTCAGGAAAAAATGAAAAAATATCCTCTTATAATAAATGGATGTTCACACTTAACATACGATTGACGCAATAACAATACCAAAATTCAAGAAGTCGTCACTGAGTAATGGCGACCCTTATCAAGATCTTAGAGGGGTTTATTTAAAACGGTAATGATAGGTTAGTCATACGATTTAGTGAATAGGCGAATTAAAAATTTTAAGTTATAGGATGGTTTCTCTTTTAAGTTAAATTCAATAGTATCAATAAATAAATATTATTTTGAAGAGTAATTTTTTGAATCACTTTCTAGAATAATTTTTTATAAACTTATATAATAAGATCAAAAATAAAAAAAGAAAATATTTTTACATAATATTTATCGACGAATAGTCTTCTCCATTGAATATTAGTATGTTCTTAATTTTCAATAATAAATATATATCCATTTGAAGTAATTTATCACAAACAGAAGGGAGGAAAATATAAGGATTTAGGCCGGGGGGATCTCGGTTGATGCAGTGAGAGGGAAACGAACAAGTGTGAATAACTTGACTTTTGGTGAGTCAATCCAAAAGAGTCACTAATTATTAGTTTTTGTTCCGACTGAACAAAAAAACAAACGAGGAGAAATAATTGGTCCTCATTATCATGTGATTATTCAACGCATGGACAATAACTTAGCCTGTGGGAGAAGGACAACTCGAGTTTCCTAGGAATGAGTCTCTTAGAAACACCTGAATTCCATCATATGTTTAGTTTTCCAGACACGACCAAGTCAGAACTCGGACCATACACGAATCCAACTCTTCTCCAGATAATTGGGTTTCACTTCCACTTCATATTTTCATAAAATGAGCTGAGGTTCTCAATTTTTTAATGTATTTTSCATTCATATATTAGATGTTAGAGAATTCATTTGTTGATGATTCTCCCTAAGGAATTAAGGATYCTCCCTAAGGAATGAAGGATAGCATTTAATTTTTTAATGAATTTAATTGGAATAGACAGTATATTTAGTTTAAGAAAGTAAACATTATTCTTATACCAAAAAAAAAAAAACCAAAAAAGGATAGCAAATCCAATTGTAATTTATTATACTAACTAGAGATGTTACATTTTGAAGGGAACCTTTTATATCAATTGCATTAACCAGATTAATTTGGTAGCAAAAATAAATGAAGAGATATCTTTGAAGTGATGGAATTGTTTATCAATTAGATTACTCTTGCTTCATCAACTCGTTTAAAGAAATCGATAAAATTTTTTGACGTCTAAATATATATAGTTATTTTATGATTGTATCGTGTTTTTTAAGTTACGTGTTTGACTTTTTTTTCTTTTTATTTTCTTTTCTGACTTGTATGTTTGGCTCTTTTTCTAAGTGAATTATTTCCTAGCTATTCAAATTCGTAAAAAAAAAAAAAAAAAGAGGTAAATAATTTATTAATAAATACCAATGCGAAAAGGGAGAAAAAAATGTCGAGGGTTGCTGCACCATCCATGTAGGATGGGTTATTGGAGCCAAGGCGAGTCCACTTCGAATAAAGTCCAGTCCAGTTCCACTTTCCCATAGGTCCCATAGTTTCCATCTTTTCCTCCCTCTGAGTCACGTACGATCCAATTTAAAATATTTGTCCTTTTATCAAAAAACTTTATCTAAATCTCMACACAAGTCCATTTCATAATCATTTTCATAATATTTTTAAAATCAAACTTTATCATTTTTTTTTCCTTTTACTTTCTTCTTTTCCTCCCCCGATCCATAGTCGCGGCCCCCCATCATCTCCAGTAACCCCAGCCCTCACTACGATCTACGTCTGCAAATTCTATCACCCCCTCTCCTCCCTTTCCCTGCTTTCTCGCCTTCTTATTCTATATATCATAATCGGTACACACATGAAAAACCTCCTCCCGAATATTTTTATAAAAATATAAAAAGAAAAATTTCAATAAAATAATTACTTAATACTTTCAAATATGTTCAAAATTGTATCTTTATCGCATACAAAAATATATTTTACACACTATATTTTATCTCTTTGAGATTAAACTGACATTCTCTTTTCGGGATATTTAATCCTAATATTTCTCAATGACATACAATCCATTAATTCTTCTCAATTATCATAATTAATTTTTAATTATCAAAGTTCAATAAGTTGATGAAGTATTTCTAAATTTTAAAAGAACATACTTTTACTTTCGTAATATTCATTCTTATACTAGCACTATCGTAGATGCTGCATGTTCAAAAAAATCCCCAATTCCTAACAGCCTTAAAGGACCAATGTCTTTATGTTGGCCCGACAAGAGGCAGAGAGCAAGACGACTCATGCAGCTCATTGACGATAATGGAAAGAAACATCTTCAGAAATTATACAAAGGCAAATATAAAACTAGTGCCCACAAAGAGATCAACGAAAAGGTCCACAAGTTACCATGATAAATCCCAAATGTTCACTCTTTTCAAACATTATGTACAGCTTCTGAGACACAGATAGAATTTCAAATCGTGGCAAGAACGTATAGACCATCCTCGTGCAGCTTCTCTTCTTAGTCTATTAGTAATTTACAACTGATACAAAAGAAAATAACAGCAAGAGAAGACCATGTACTGGGTATGAGATAATTCAGCCTATGAATTACAGAATGCAGCTTTCTTTGCCTTTATGGAAGCCTATGAATACCTCCTAAAGAGGTACCATTTGCTCTGCAACTGATGCCAAGCCTTGCATCAACCTAACAATTTCAGCTGTATCATCCAGATAATATTTAGCCTTGCTTGGTTTTCGGCCAACCGTACATGCAAAGACTTCAGCACTTGGAGCTATAGATGGACCAGGCACGGAGCTCGTAATCACCTCAAACATGTCTTCATCAGATCTGTCATCTCCGATACAGAGGACAAAATCTGGCGATGTTCCATTTTCTTGCATCGTAGAAAGTAAGCGTTTAGCCACAAGCCCCTTGCTCACACCCTGCACAATAGTAATATGAGAAACTCTATCCAGAAAGAAAAAAGAATCCGGCATAACATCCATGCTTTTGGCAAATAGAACAAGTGATATCATCTTATTGACTGCAGAAAAATATTTTCTGTCGACGGTTTTGAGCTAGCATGGACATTCTGCCAAGTAAACTAGTAACCAATGACGCCCATGCACATTATTTTGGAGAGAAGAAATCAATCCAGATTCAGCTTTATCAATAGATGACAATCCAAGATTCATTCTTGTGGTAGTTTTCTCAGTTCTCTATTACTATTTTCATTTTTTTTTTTCTATTCTTGATTTATGATTATTTAGCAGCATTCACTTTCTTTAATCCGACCTTTCACTGAAACAACTTGCAGAATGACTAGGATCCAGTGGTCTAACACCAAGCAAGAAACAAAGACGCTCTTAATTCATATAAGAAATGCAATATATGAATTACAAAGACAGACTTTCAGAATTGCTAGCCTAAGCAACGGGGATCAATAAATATGTCACCAGCGGGAAGTTCTGACTGGTAAGTCAAGGTCAAGTGCTGATCAGTATCCACCAACTTTGACCTTGAAAGGAAAAATCTGAGCCAT
The DNA here is from genome assembly GCA_001752375.1 of Rhazya stricta. Classification (NCBI taxonomy): domain Eukaryota; kingdom Viridiplantae; phylum Streptophyta; class Magnoliopsida; order Gentianales; family Apocynaceae; genus Rhazya; species Rhazya stricta. The sequence goes on from MEJB01000754.1 coordinate 54,471, forward strand.
ACTGCTATGCTGAAGACATGCATGCAGTAGTACAGTCAAAATGCATATAGACATATYTGTAAAATGCAAAACAATAAGACGAGCTTTACTCTCTAAAAGAAACACTCATAGCCAGACAGAGACCTTAGACAAGTATCAATACAATTGCTAAGCCCTATCAAAGCTATTGCATATTTGGCAGGAGTTACCCTCAACTCAAACTATACTTACCAGTTTCATTCCGCATTTAAACCAAATAGATTTAAATCTAACAGATGCAATTGACACATCTCAAGAATTGTGGATTCAATTGATTTGTAACAAGGAGCTCTTACAATGGTCTATCAGGAAATGAACTACATATACCTGTGGCTTCACTTCAACAATGTTCTGACCGCTCTTGACTGTGACAGGTTCATTAGCAAGCACACTCTCAAGGTGATCAAGAAGTTCTTTGGCTTGACAGGATCCAAAATCTGGATCTGCATCCTCATATGACCAAACCATTGCAGTGTCCTTGTCTTCAATCACTGATCCGTCAGTTGTTTCAGTGTAAAGTTTCATGACAGGTTCTGCAATCTGTTTCCAACCACATTCCACTGTTGGCACACATGTTTCCCATCCTTCATCGCGCTTCATCCTGGATATATGGCCAGCAAGCTCAATGAGACATATCAGGAGAATAATAGAATGCAATATATAATGGTATCGATCAATAAATAAGCATGAATTCTGTACCTCAAGAAACAGCCATGCTCTGCTGCAAGTCCCAGTTTTTCACAAGATGAAAACCATTCTGTTAATGTGCCTCGACTTCTCGCACTGACAATGAAAACTGTGTTGTTCTTATCTCTGCACAAACTATTTAAGATTTCCATAGTTTTAGAGCTCGGCTTCTTGTCAATTGTATTCTGAGGCATTAAAGTGCCATCATAATCCAGAAGTATTGCCCTGGTTGTCGTCCTCTTATAAGCTGACATTATATGTTCCATCGTCAGCTTTCTAAAATTAGGATCAAGTGCCACTACCCTGAAACTTAAGCCAAATCCAATACCCCAGCATCTACGCCGTACATGATCCTTACAGGTTCTATCCAAATCCTGCAGAAAACTGCGAGCCCAATAACCCACATCATGGGTGCTGACGTACTTGTAGTGTTTTTCATGCCTTAGTTGTTTTTCTGGTTCTGCCATCACAAGAGCAGAGTCCATTGCATCAGCAACTGCATCAACATTCCAAGGGTTCACCCTGATGGCTCCACTTAAGGATGGGGAACATCCAATGAACTCAGAAACAACTAGCATGCTCTTCTTTGGAGTGGAAGGTTTTAACCCCAAAACTTCATCTAGTTTCTCATTCCCTTGTCGACTGATGATGTACTCATAAGGTATAAGATTCATTCCATCTCTTACGGCTGTGACCAAACAACACTCAGCAACTACATAATACGCAACCCTTTCGTAGAACTTCAGCGGCTGGTCAATCAAGATGACTGGTTCATATCCTGGCTGCCCAAATTTTTCATTAATTCGCTTAACTGTTGTGTACGTTTCTTCCTGTACTTCTTTTACATCTTTTCCTYTGCCTCTGGCAGGATTGGCTATCTGCACCAGTACAACCTTCCCTTGCTTCTCTGGATGTTGCAACAGAAGCTGCTCCATTGCCAATAACTTCAAGCTGATACCCTTAAATATGTCCATGTCATCAACCCCCAACAACATTGTCCTTCCATAATCCCGAAACTGCTTAATGAGCTCACCAACCTTTTTCTCAGTCTCTGGAAGGCTCAAGACTGATTGGAGCTGTCCCATATGAATACCAACAGGTAGAATTTTAATACTTACTGTCCGACCATAATATTCAAGGCCTATGTAACCCCTTTTGGACTCATAAGATAGGCCTAACATTCGACTGCAACAGGAGAGGAAATGCCTGGCATAATCAAAAGTATGGAAACCAATCAAATCAGAATTCAGAAGAGCTCGGAGAAGCTCTTCCCTTATTGGCAAGGTTTTATATATTTCAGAAGAGGGAAATGGACTGTGTAGAAAAAATCCAAGTTTCACCCTATTGAACCTCTTCCTCAAGAAGGTTGGTAGTACCATTAGATGATAATCATGAACCCAGACAAAATCATCTTCTGGGTTAATCACTTCCATAATCCTATCAGCAAAAATCTTATTAACTGATACATAAGCCTGCCACAATGAGCGATTGAACCTGCCTCCAAGATCTGGAGATAAAGGCAACATATAATGGAACAATGGCCATAACTGTTGTTTACAGAAACCATGGTAGTATCTGGTAAACAGATCAGGTGGTAGAAAAGTCGGTACACACTTGAACGTCTCAAGGAGTATCTGTGAAACCTCATCTTGCTCATTTGGGTGAATATCCTCCTTGAGACATCCAACGTATATGAACTCAAGATCATCATCACCCAAACCATCTTTTAACTGGAGGAGAAGTGAATTCTCGTCCCAGCTGAAAGTCCACCCTTTACTATCCGTCTTCCGATGCACTCTGATGGGCAGCTGGTTGGCCACAATAATAATCCTATCCTTTTGTGCCGATGATGATGATGGGTCAGAACACACACTCTCTGAAGCATCATCATCCAGATCAGACATTATGCCGGCTACTGTCATGATACGAGGAATCCGCCGGCTCATATGTCCGAAAGACGGCGCCGGAGCCTCGCCAGAGGCGAGCTCCAAGAGGTTTGAATATGACCTTGAGACCATTTTTAGCGCTTCCCTTTACACTAGCTAACAACACCAACCCTATCAAACCAAACCCTTTTCTCTCTATGCAAAATACCAAACATAGAGTAAAACAACCCTGAAGTCAAAACGTTCTTAGCTCCAAAAATTTGTAGAGAACAAGGATAACTGTCCAGTTATATCTTCTTAGACCAAGCAAGAAAGGGGGATTAAGCACAAAAGGGTGCAAGAAATTAATCAAAGATCTGAGCTTTGACAAGGGAATCAGGACATCAAGCTATGGAGCGTTTCAACAAACTGAAACTCTCTAGCCAAACGAATGAAATTCCAAGAGATAGAACAGATTCAGACCAAAACAAGCTAAAGATGCATAAGCTGCTCCAGAGAATATAATCTGAGAACACCACACCAAGACCAACCAACCAAATAGCAAAGAACTAGAGAAGATTTAACAGAAGAATTGGYAAAAGATAACAATAATGAGAAATCAAGAACAGTTTAAAGAAAAATTTACCAGTTATTGACACTTGAATCCCAAAAGGTAAAGGCCCTTGTGTAGAAAAAGAAAATGAAAAGAAGACAGCTAACCTGTATTCTTTTTGTCATCTTTATTATGGTGGAGTTCCCTCAAAGCTTGTTATATACACGGCCCCCACTGCCCAGTGTCCACCGTAACTGGCGAACATATAATAATATTCATACATCTTTTGGTAGTTTCTTGCGAAACATTGAAGGGGCATAATGTTATGTACATAATAATTGAATTGGATAATTTAAATTACTCATTACCTTGCAGTTGCTCATAAATTATTACACATTTTCTTCAAGAGCCAATAAGAGGGAAATTTGGAGATCGGAATCACTAAATGTGGAAGTCAGATTTGCAAAGAAATCAAAAGGGAAATTCACTTTATTTAAAGTATCCAATGGTGCCTTGACCTATCTAAGAGCAGCCCTTTGTATTCCAAAACCAATCATTACCAAATACCGCAACTCTTTTTTTTTCTTAATACAACTATGAAGTATTCAACTAAAATTATTTACATTTTCTTTTTCCTTCTTTTAATGCTATGACCTATTTCAGATAAAATAATCATTCGAGTAATATCGCAATTCAAACTTAAGCATAAGTGTCAAGCTTATTTTATTTACTCGTAATAAGAGTTAATTATAGAAAAATAAAAAAATTTATTGATGCTATACAAGTTGCCTTTTTTTTCCTTTACTAAGGATAAGTGATTCTTTCAAGAAAAATAAAAAAGAATAATTGATATTGAGATATGATTTATCTACCCAGAAAAAGTGAGATTAAGATAAGGTCATTTAGGGTATTTTGTATGCTGCCAYGACCCACGAAAGTGACTGCATTCCTTGAGATAATTTCATGACAAAATATTTTCTTTTAATAAGATAAAGAAATTTCAGTACTAATATCTTTTAATAAGATAAGTAGTATTATGATTTCTTTCTACAAATTGCCAAGACAAAGAGATGTTGGATCCAATTGCTATAAATGGATCATTATAGAGGGTTTTATAGCTGAGGTGGTTTATTGCAATTCGTTAGTACTATTTTGTGAGGGTACACACATTCAACTCAAATGGAATTGAACTATGGATCAACCTACTTTGGTAATGGTAACCACAATTTTGATTATGCTAATGTTCTAGTTTAATTTTAGAACCTCTTTCTCAATATGGGTATATAGTCTTCTTGAGATTCATTCTTCATGTGTGACTTTGCACAAAAGTATAAAAAAATATTTTATTATATATAAGTTGTCATATGATTCTTAATAATTGTGAAATTAGCTAGAACTCATGATCCGGCAAGTAAAAGAGATGAGGTGTGAATGTTTAAATGAAAAGTATATTATTTTAGAAAATTTAACATTTATTTTAAATTAGAATGTGTAAAAATAGAGGTTTAATGTTCAGTCCCTAARYGTGACGTCATGTTGAAAGAGTTTTAGGTCAAACTTCCTTTGAATTAGCATCAGAATATGAGAATGCAAGTAGAGCCGAAYCATAATTTAGGAAAGAAGAGAAATTCTCAAGGCGAATTTGGTAGAATATCCATAATAAATCATTCTTTAAGGAAATAAACAATTTTATCGAATAGATAAATTTAATAGAAAATATTTTTACACGTAGACAACTGTAGTAATTTATTTAAAGTTTTGTTGCAACTACCTAAAACTCTTGGAAAATGACTTATTATTCACCTAAAGCCACACCTATCATCATGGCATGCCAAACATGCCATATTCACCACTCCTGAAATTGGTTATAACAACCCAGCTTCGCCTTTTAAATTAGGTATAGAGTGTCTATGTTGAGTATCCAAATTGATCCATGGAATTATAATTTGGCATACCGGGATTAATTAATTTATTGTTTACAAAATTAAATATTCTAGTATAGACAAAATATTTTAAGGTAATAATTCACTTAGAGCAGATATATGAATATTTTCCCTCAAGGAGAGAGGTAGAGCAGCGATTTAGCATGCCGAAACCAGAAAAATCTTTTCCCATGGGTGGCTTCACTTCGTAAAGATCGATAACAAGGGGTGAAGAACTGGGTCCCACACGAAAGGCGTTGTCCTAAAATGATTGTACTCTTTGGTACTCCAAAAAGAACACGTGGCAACTGCAATCTGTCCGTCTAGTTTATACACGGTACGTGGCGAAGCAGGGAAGTTGCATGAGCATGAGCAATATCTACGGATATGTGCAAGCAGCAGCCATCCACGTGGATATTTGGCCTTTGAGTTTGGCTAGAATATCTTGACCTGTTTTTACTATTACTACAACTGGACAAAGACCGCGAAAATGTTGTTTTGCCACTACCGAGGCTCACGCTCGTTTGTCCCAAAGTCCTAACTGCAACCTCCACGGAAGCATTATAAGTATTTCATCGAATTATATTATGAAGATATACATAAAAGTAGGTTTTCTTATATATATATCTTCACGCTCGAACTCAAATTATTTCAAGCGTTAGAAGTTCCTCAGAAGTTAGAAATAAACTTGAATTATTAAAGTACTTTATTTTTTACTTTTAATTTCACAYGCAAATTTTTTATAACAAAATTAGRTATTAAAATCATAGATTTTTAAGGACTAACACAACAAGATTTCACATTACTSTTTTAAGAACCTTCTTATTACATACGAGTAGTATTTCACAAAGATTTTTCCAAAGGTGATATGGTCACATTTGATTCTTAATCAAGGAACTAAAATGGCCCAACACCCCTAAAATATTTTGTTTTTGAGTGGCTTTGACCACTCTTCTCCCACTTTGTAAACTATTTTTGGAATGGGTATTTATTTCACATTCCACAAACGAATCTACCCATTAGGAACCCCATTGCCTCTGCTTAGCTGATAGTAGCATTGTTTATTCCAATATGGCATTTTTGGTTTAGGAGTTGAGAAATTATTACACACAATTAGATCTAATAATAGTATTTGAGCGAGTAAAATTATTTTATTAGTATGAATCATAAAGGATATTTAAACATTTTAAAAATTAAAAAGAAATTTCAGAGTGAGTTAAAGGAAGAAAAAAGGACAAAGAAAACATTAAACACATCAAAATATCGGCCGACAACAAATGCATAGGGCAATGGAGAAATGGGGCATTGAGCCTCAGAACGGAAGAAACACAGCTGTCTACAGCATTGACAATATTTTCTGGGTTCCACGAGGGCTCCAAGTCTCCGGGACCCACCTCCTCCTGCACATCGAAGCAAGTGGGATCATAAAATAATTTAATCAAAGCACAATGGATTTAGTGGATAAGCTTGAGAAAAAGTGCTTATGTCTATTTCCCAATAATGCCCTTGCAGGCATCCTATTTTTCTCTTTTGGTATTTTTCGTTTTTCTTTTGTTTTTAGGTTAAGGACAAGATGTTGCCGGCTTTGACTTCATCACCATGAAAATGGATAAGGTTAGCTAGATTTTGTTGTTGGTTCACTTAAAAAAAAAAAAAAAAGAAAGAAAAAAAAAAAAGAAAAGGTAAATGTTGTTGGGTGCTTTTGGATTTACCTGATTTTTTTTAATTAATAATTGGGATGGATGTGAAAAATTTGTGATTGGAATCTAATAGTTGTTTTCCCTTTTGATTCATGAAATCTCCGTTAAGCCAAATTGTTGGGCAATAATAGCTGGCTGCTCAATTCCAAATTAAAATTTAATTATGGCACTTCATTATTTCTTATGACATGTGAAGCATCTCAAGACACGAAACGGCATCTGAATTCCACTTTGTGGGAGTGATGGCTTACAAATAAATTCTACTATTTTAATGATGCTTTAAGATAAGTATGGGCAGGCTTCGGATACTTGGATATATTATTTAATTAAATGGTCTCCTCATATTAGAATATGGAATTTTTCTTTTTCTTTTTATTGGTCCAACAAATATGCCGTCCCCATGATTCAATTTTGAAGTTRTGCATGGTCAACAAGATAAACTATAGCATAGGAGGCATATTAAATTAAAGAATGGTAAAAGAAACTTTTTAATTTTTGGCTATAAGGATAATCACCTCATGCTAAACCCTTAACCTGATGTAACCAAGATTTGGAAAATATCAGATCTCTCTTTGTGTTAAAAATCCAAGCACAAAAACTCTTTTGGATCACTTTTGCATTGGACGGTGCCTAGTTAAAGTCATTTAGCGAGGAGCAATGGACACTATCCAATAGAAAGTGATGAGAGAAACAACAACTTTGACTAATATTGGAGGATTTTACTATGGAATTGCTAGGGATCCTCAGTTTATAAAGATTCTGTCTTGGATGTCTTGATAGGTGGGGTAAATTTTTCAATCCATCATCCTTTTTGACAAGCCTACAAGTGGTGTATATGAATGAACCATAAGATGAGACAATTTGACAAAAAGATCTTTCATTTCACAAAAGTGCCTGCGGCTCCAATATGCTTCCCCGTTCCATTAATCATTGTTTTGTTGGAATAAAGCATGATACAGGATTTTCCAACACAACTAAAGCATTTTCTCAAAGCAAAATGACCTCTTTTTCCGTACAAAGAGAACGAATCCCTTCATTACAAGTTATTATTCAATGTTTCAAGACCCTTTGACCTAGAAGTATTTTTAACAGCGGTTGAAGTTTACATTAGATCAAAAGCGTCATAATGAATTTGTGACTTTCTGGGCTTTTGAAGAGGCAAATGTCCCATTACTCGAATCAAATTGGATGGATGGTTTACCTGTCAAGATATCACTCTTGGTACTAAACTGGTTTGCTTGCTCTGATTTCACATCATCTTCTTCCATTTTGCGTTTGCGAAATGCAGCGTGACTTTAGAGAAAGTAGGTGTGTGTTTTCTATGTTAGCAATAGCATCCAACTTGCAAAAGACAATYCAATCGCGTTGAAGTGGTAAAAGTCTACTTTTGACCTTTGGCTTTACTTCGTTAATTTGTAGAAGTAGTCATCTAATGGGCTAGTGCTTTGCTTAAACATCATGCAATGTATAAATATAAATTAGCTTTATTTCTCTGTGACCGTGGAGGTTTAGGTCAAGACCCAACTACCTCATGGAATATGCGATCTATCAAGACATGGAATATTGAGATAAGACATTCTCTCATCTACATAAAATTTGTCAGAAACCATCTATCTATTCAGTGGCACTCCAGCTAAAACTCATCCAAGCGCCTACGTAATCTCCTATAGGAAACTGAGAGACCGGAAAAATGATGCCAGACATTTTCATTACTTTTCCTTCCTGAACATATCTTTTTCTTGGTTTTTTCCTTTTCCTTTTATTCAATTTTTTTTTTTTTTTTACCCTTGATTGGGGTTGGGGGGGGGGACACAGGGGTGAGCGGGCGAGAGGGGGTAAATGTGGAGGGAGAATGTTTCTGGTTTGGTAACAGATCGGGGCATTACAGCTCATGGTAATGAAGTAATGAACCCTCAACAGAGCTATAGGGGAACAGTCAAAACAAGCTCAAGTACTGGATACATAACAAAGGAAGCTCCACCAGTTGAACCAAGTTCCCCAACATATACACACCAACCTTCTTTTTCCCGTACTCTTAACATCATTTACAGAATATGCAATATTCTATACTAAAGGATCCTCATCCATTCCAAAAGAGAAATAGACAGGAAAATGAATTCATTTAACATGTATGAATTATCCAGAAGCATTGGAGAATAACAAGAGAAAGGAAATGGATCCTCTATAATTGTTTGAATAGAGTCATGCTCAATATGTTCAACAAGTATAAAGTAAGAAGAAGCAACTTTGCGAACAAGAAACTGGCACAAAATAAGCACAAAACTATAAATAAGAGTACTAGATATGAGAAGGGCAAAAAGAGGGAACGGGAATAAACACTTGACATACTATAATCATGAACTTAAATCAGCTTGTAACTTCTGGCTATAGATATGCCAACTTTCTTTCTTTTAAAATATATGGTTAGAAATTAGTTTTAAGTTTCACACACTAATCAAACTGCAGCACAAACTCAATTGAAATAACAAAACAAACTCAATTGAAATAACAACTCATCCAACAAAAGAATGGAGTCCTCTTTCATGATAATTTGTTCCAACRGGTCCCATGATGAAACTTCCAGATTACCAAAACGATTAAAAGCTGCAAAACAAAATCAATGAACTAGAAATTAGGCGCATGATACCTTAATTTTAATTCATAAACAAAAATACATGGACTCATTTCCTTATGCTTGTGATCAACAATGAAGTTCAATAACACTGAATGAAGTTGCTTCACAATTGAGAGGAGTTATCAGGGTCTAGTGTTCAGAACTTCACGGAGATAAATGGAAACAACAGCAGATGAAATTGGAGAAAAGCATCTCTGCAATGTCTTCACACTTCCAAAACTTTTCCCATTAGTTGAAATTGAAAGGCTTTAGGTCTTACAAGCTTCCATGTTAACATGTCAGATTAAAGAGCACCAATTACTATACTAATGATGAAAATGGAGAGTGACAATAATCAAATAGTAATAGGAATTACATTGGATACGAGGAGTATGACAACAAATGAATTTCAAGGGTGATAATCTACAAATCACAACAGAGTAGTGATATGAAGAAATAGCCCATCATTTCCCATGCTCTGTTGCTCTTCTTGAATCTGCCTGGCTGAACTGACAGCAGAAGGACTGGAATCATCCAAGTGAATAATTTGTAGTGTGGGAATATCCCCAATAACTGGAGGGATCTCCTTTAGATCCTTGCAATGTCTTAGAATAAGCTGCTCAAGACTTGGGAACTGAAAACTCGTTGCTTCCCAGTGTACTAGGTCTGTCCTCTCAATTAGCAGATATTTTAGTACATTGAAACCCTCTTCTGCTGGTTCCCAGGATAACCCTTTGAAGGCAAAATCTTTAAGTTTTAACACCTCAAGGTTGGGTAACATACCAAGTGTTTCCATGTTTTTCCATGGAAGAAAGCACCCACTTAAGGTCAACTTCCTAAGTGTTGGTGGGAAAGCATTCCAACATGGAAGTTGCCCTAGTCCATCAAAATCACACTTAAGTTTTTCAAGCTTGGTAAGATGGACAAGATGGTTGAGGCATTTTTGCGCTTCACGTGATTCTTTATATCCTGCAAAAAGGCCTAGTTTCTTTAAACCGGGTATGCAGGTAAAGACTTCCTTACTACAGCTGACTACACTTACACTAGAAAGTGTTTGTAGGTTCGGCAGAATTAACAAACTGTTTTCAGAATCATTACTTCTTAGAGGATGGGGCAAATGACCACCCTGCGTTATATGAAGGTGCCTCATCAATGGCATCTTCCATATATCACTTGGTAGTTTAACTCTCATGTTGTCATATTCATTTACTAATGTCTGCAGGTTCAATAGATTCGACAATACTGCAGGAAAATAAATACAAGTGGCAAGTCCAAGATACCTCAGAAGAACAAGCTGTGTAATCTCAACGGGAAGATGCTCAAAGCACCTTCGACCTATGTCCAATACCCTCAACAACTTGAAGTTTGCACAGAGAATACCAGAGATTATCATATCTTCTGATTCAGAGATTTTAGGCCAACCAAAGCAAAGAATAGACCGATTAAGAAAAAATGATGGCTTCATGTGGGATTGTTTATTCATGATGATATGATAATCTGAAATATCATGGGATTTGTCCATCAGATGCTCAAGCAGAGGCTGCCTGGTAAAAGGAGGAAAAGGGAAGTGCGATCCCACGTCGGAAGTTATGTTATAGTGGAAACAAAGGCGGCGTTCACTGTATGCAGTTTTTGGAAGTATATCAGAATGTAACTTTTGCACAAGAAGGAAGCCTTCTTTCCGAGCTTCCCTCAAGATCAAATCCAGCACAAGATCATGGATGCCACAGCTTTTAACTCCACCGTCAGATTTTCTCTTTCTAACCATAATTAGGCTTCTTTTGATGAGATCTTGCAAGCACAACTCTGCTACTTCTTCCAGGCTCTTGGAACATTCTGCCCTAAGAATTCCCTCAGCAGCCCACAACCTGATCAACTTCCAAACAGGTATCTCAAAATCTTCTGGAAAAGCTCCCATATAGAGAAAACAAGCTTTTAAGTGATCAGGCAAAAATGTATAACTTAAAGCTAAAAGATCTAGGCATTTCTCTTCATTTCTAGATACTTGTGAATGTACTCCTTTGGCAACATTCATCCAGCTGGAATACGTCTTTCTGATGTTGGAGAGATAACCTGCTATGACAACAATTCCAAGTGGAAGTCCTTGACATTTCTCTGCAATTACCATTCCAACATCCTCTAACTCTCGAGGGCATCCTTGTACAGAAAACACTTTCTTATGCAGTAGCTCCCAACTCTTATCAAGACTTAAAAAACTCATATGATGAGGATGGTTGTCAGGATTTGCATAGACAGCCACATCAACCTCTCGACTAGTAAGTAGTATTCGGCTTCCAATTTTGTCATCTGGGAAAGATCTTTTCAGATCAGACCAGCATTTCCTAGTCCAAATATCATCCATAACAATGAGATATCTCTGACCTTTCAAGCTTTTGTATAGCAGTTCAGCTAATTGTGCATCACTTTTTCTACGCATTTCATCAGTAAGTTGAGTAACAGAATGTAGAAGGCCCAGCAAAATATCTCTTACTTGATATTTCTGCGTAATTGTAATCCACGCACGTTTATAAAAATGATATTCAATCAAAGGATCATCAAAAATCTTTCTAGCAAGAGTTGTTTTACCTATTCCTCCCATCCCAACAATCGTAACAACATCCAGTCTAGAGGGCATTCCAGTGAGTCTCTCCTTGATTTTCATCAAGTCATCATCAAGGCCCACCACAATATCATCAGCATTAGAAGACCAATGTGATAAATGCCCAACTGAAGAATCCCCCATCGGTAGAACTTCAGCAGTGGCATTTTTCTCCTTACAATTCTTTATCAGCATCGCCTTGATGGAATTAATCTCGTCCAGTATTTTAAAGATATGGCAGTGGAGAAGGTACTCCTCATCGAATACTGCACCGATATCTGAAACCTCCGAATTAATATACAGAAATTCTTCAATCAAATCTTGTGCTCTATACGCCACATGTTTTATCCGTCTTTCCAATTTTTTCCTCTCATATGGATCATTCCATTTCTCAACAGAATCCTCAACTAAACCTTGAAGGACAGAAACCTTCTCAGATAGAGTTTTGAGCTGTTCTACCAGGCCAAATATGCAAGAAAATTCCCCATTCACAAGCTCATCTATGGTTTGCTTCAGAGAATTCAACGCAGCATATGCCATCTCTTCCTCTCGTATGAATTCCCCACCTGCATGAGTTTTGTTCTGAAATAAGTTTTTTCTAGTAATTTCCAAGCCTTCTTATCACTCTCCACCGACTGTAACAGATTCCGTTACCACAGTAAACAAACTTTTCATAGCTCAATCTCGTAGGAGTTTCTAAGAAAGGAAGAACAAACTTGTGCATTGCTCAATCTCGTAGGAGTTTCTAAGAAAGGAAGAACAAACTTGTGCATTTTCTGAAGTAGTATTACTAACAGAAGCAGAAAATTAGGGATACCACAAAATGTCAACAAGTTGTCTCTTTCACTTCTTGAAATAATGCTCGGTAGTAACTTTTTCTACCTTCAAACATTAACCCAAATAAAAGTACTTAATTTATGCAACATTTAGAAATTAAAATTACCATTTGAATGGGAATGTCTTCCTCTACGCAGAAACGCAGAAACATCTTGTTTAAATTTCTAAGAACTGAAGAAAAGAAAAGTCCAATTTAATAATCATTGATTTAAAAAAAGGAAGCATTTTCTTTTCCAGATTAAACGTGAAATTTAAAACAAGTAAAAGGAGGGATGTTCATRAAGTAAATAATGAAGTAATTGAGAAGCTGAGAAAGATTTACCAACGTGCAATGAATCCTGGCRAGAGTAATTATCAGTCGGGGACGGAGAGCTTTCCGGAATATAGAATGTCAGTTGTCTCCGCTTAATTCTAGATTTAACCTAGTAATTTTAGGAAGTGGCAATTGCAGTTTACCCCATAGGTTGACTCTCAGCATTGACAGCTTCACAAAATTAAGCTATCGAAGAAGACCAAGGCATATGAAACGTTTCATTAACGAAACATTTTTCGCTGCTGCTTTGTCCTGAACACATATGGGTCCGCTTCGCTTTCCCCCATCTCCGCGGGATGTAAATACCCGAAGAACTTGTTTCTTTTGTGGCCACGGAATGGTTAAMGTAACAAGAGTGATGAAAAAATTARAATTTATTCAAATAAAAAGACATAAGTGGTTATCAAAAACTAACAAAGATAATTTGAATTTAATTGTATAAACTAAATCCTAATAATATCTTTAACATATTTTTCCAAACTCAGGATTGCGATAATCATCCTTTGCCAATTAGAAAACGAAAAGGGAAGTGAAATGAGATCTAATGAAGAAATATGTAATTTGAGAAAAAGATGAGAGAAAAGTAAAAAAGATAGTGTCATGCTTTAAAAAAAAAAAATTTTTTTGATGCATAAGATAACAATTCTCAATTTGCTTGGTTCTTTTATACAAAATAGAGTTGTGAGCAATTTGAATAAAACTCTTATTATCATAATACATGAGTTGACGAGAAAGTTGCACTCTCATATCTAATCAATGTAACTAAACAATCTCTTTATTAGTAAACGTCATAGCAAGATATTTTGCTTCAGTTGAAGATTGTTAAATAGTATATTRTCTTTTCCTCCTTCAATAAATAAGAAAATCGCCCAAAAAGATAYACCATTAATAGACTTAGCTCTATGCAATATTTGACGAGTAATAATAAAATAGATTAAATTTTCAATAATAATAGAATATAAAGTAGGATTTGACAATCGTTTACCATCAKAGGAAGAAAATTTTACATTAATCTCAATGAGAATATCAACAGTATTATTATGACTAAGTCTAATCCATTTTAAAATGTCTTCAACATATTTTGATTGAGAAAGAAAATAATCTTTCGGTGAAGGAAAAGGTATATATATATATATCTTTGTTTAAAAGAGACTTGATTACAATTTATTTGTTGAATAATTGTTTATAGAGATCTAAGGTATATATGGTTGATGGAATGATGATTGTTCGTTGCTTCTTTCCTATCATACATATTAGGGATTCATTGCTTATTTTTGAATCTTAACTTAGGATATACATTGAGAAAAAAGAATCAGTAAGCAAATTTTCCTTTCATTGAATCATAGGTATTCTATACCATGTGAACTTTGTTTCAATTCATATCTTCTTGTATCCAAAGAATGAATGACTACATTTTGTTCCCTAGAATGTAATTCCAAGATATGCCCATGTAAGAAGATGATAATTCGGTTTCCTGATTTACTTATTGGTCTTCTCTTGAGAATATTGTCATTTTGCATCTGTGTTTCCAGATGTTGTCTCAATCCCCAAGACAAATGAGAATTTTCATCTGCTTTGTGACACAAAGAGTCGATTTCATCTTCACTCTATCAAGGATGAGGAGGCGAAGGTCTTCTCATCAAGGAATTTTTTCAATTCAAGCATCTGAATTTTTCTATCACTAGATTTCAAAAGGACATTTTCTGTAGGAAGCTCTCTGAACTTTTAATTGGTTAGCCTGTCAGAATGATTACATAGTTTCATAGCAGAATGTTGGCTTGTAGAATCTTCATTTATTGAAAACGTGTAGTGTAGTATAGTAAATCCTTGAGTGAAGAGGACATTCTGATCTCACTTCTATCTTCTGGTGAGTTTTAGAGTTATATTATGTTCTGCTGTGTGAAAAGGAAATATAATTATTTACAGTCAAATTATATATGTGTGCATTGTCTATCTCAAAATATAAAGATGTATAAAAAGAATCAACTATGAAATAAAAATTCAAAATTTTCAAATTGAAATAATTGGTTTGATTTGAAAAAACTTTAAAACAAATCAAACTGAATTATGTACATGGCTACATGTAATTTTCTTGTTTGTAATATCCAAAAAAAAAAATATATATATATATAATGAAAAACTCTTTTCTAATACATTAAAAAATAATTATCTTAAAAAAGAATACATTAAAAATAAGTTTTTTTGGTTGAATTTATCTCTATTTACCTACAAACGAGAGAAAAAAGATGATACAGAGGAAATACTAATAAGTCATGTCCTAATCTACTCAAAATCCTATAAAATCGCCTTCAACATTGTTATCCTACTCCCGAATATGAATTGTCATATTCTTTTATAATGTTTTTATATATAATGAGAAACAAGCTCTTAGATATAAATGTTTGACAATAATGTTTGATAATTCAATTTAAGTTATTTTTTTTATGGCTTAACAATGTAAAAAGATAAAAATATTTAAACTTTTATTTTGATATCCATGATAATAAAGGGACATTTATTATTTTTTTACTTCTCTTTTTATTATCTTTTAGTGATGTTAAACCACAAAAATTTAGATTAATATCAATTAAAGTAAAATTTTATATTTAAAATACTATATTAAGAAATTATTATTATTAAAGGTATTTTGAATTATTTATTGGCACGATCTAAAATCTATATATGTTTTAATTCTGCCTTTTTTTTTGGGAAAATTGTCGAGGCCTAGTTGGACTTGTTATTTTAAGAAGAATTATTGCACATTTCCCAAATAAATTTTGTTAACAATTCAAAGGCTCTCGTTGGATGCGAGATATGACAATGTAATCTACGTCAGCACAAGCTCCAATAGATATGACTGCTCTTTTAATCTGACGGCTAGTGTTCTTCAATTTCCACGCAAAAACCRACTTGCGAGTAATCAATTTACAGCACAGAAGGGACGCCAATGGAAGCCGCAGTGAAACCTTCAGATATTTTACACCGTCAATGGTCCGTTCCACAGGTATATACTTGTCTGCACTTTGTCCTCTTTTTATATGGGAGTCCAGTCGGGCCTTTGAATTCAATCTAACTTCAATTCCTTTCTTCTCTCCAAAGTCTTCTTCCAACATACGCGGGGAGCTACCGTTTTTTGTCATAAACAGTGCAACCCAATTAGAAATTTTGAATTTTGAGATCAAAATTGAAATGGGTTTCTTTGGTTTTTATCTTATATAGGTCATAGTGTTGGGCGGATTTCATCGTAAAGAGTAAAATCCCATTTCAGGACTGAATTTTGGGACGGTAGGTAGTTTTTGTTATTTGAATATCCTTTTGGGTTCAATTATGGTGAGAACTTTAGAGAATGGGTCATCGGTGCCTCCATTTTTGTTGAAATGTTATGAGATGGTAGATGATGAATCAACGGACTCGTTGATTTCTTGGAGTGAATCGTACAGCAATAGCTTTATCATATGGAACGTGCCTAAATTTCAATCTGAATTGCTTCCCAAGTACTTCAAACACAGCAACCTTTCCAGCTTCATTCGTCAGCTTAATATCTATGTGAGTCTCCTAACTTTCTCTTGTTTCTTTTTGTGCCAAATCATTAGTGTTTATGTGCCTACCTGTTCTTTTTCGGCTTTTATTAGTTTAATTTACAATTTGTTTGATAAATCCAGGTCCTGATGTTCTTAAGTATGAATATTAAGGGGAAACTCAAGTTTCGCGGGGACTAGTGTGGTTTAAGGATTTATAGGGTTCTTCTTCTACTAGCATTTCGTTTCAGATTTTTACAACCTATAAAGTAATGTCTTTGGTTTTGTTTTTTGGTTTCTTCATTGTTTATAATATGCAAATTTTTGAAATGTTAATAGTTTGGGGTCGAATAAATTTAACTTCCCTTTTGTTTTGATGAGTTCTCCGACTAATGCTATTTTTTCTACTTAAATTATTAGATTATACTGAACTCACGTCCTAATTCTGGAACCTGTTTGGCGATATTGATCGGATTCACTTTTACATTCGAAAGGCAGTAATAAAAGAAAAGAAAAAAAAAAGGGTTTTTCTTACAAAATAAATGTTTTCTGTTCATCCTTCAGTGTTATGATTGTTCAAGTAAGCAAAAGGTTTGTTTTGCAGTGTCTTCGATGCCACATGTGTGTAAATTTTATACATTTTACATTAATGAAATCATTCATATGTAGGCTTATAAAATGCACAGGTTGCTACATCCTCTCCCAGTTTGCTCAACAGCAGTAATGCCATCCTTTTGCTTCATCCTTTAACATAATCTTTAACCAGGTTTAAGGAAAAGCAACCTGAAATGAGATTTAATTCTCAAATTTATACTAATTTTGTCCGTCTTATATGGGATAAGCAAAGCTTGATATTGTAAATACTGCCTACCAGTTCATTCCATTGGAAGAGACTCCAGTGATATCAAGGGATTATTCTTCAAATATCCAGCCCTTCCTTGGATTGGCAACACCCAGTGTACTAAGTTTGTCCTCTTCCTGCTGCGAATATTCCTTATTTGGACTTATTAATCTATGAAATCTATGGCCCATGGCTAAACTGATTGAGGACTTATTCTAGAATTGTATATTATTTATTTCTTTTGAGGTTCCCTCCTGTACATCTAGTATTTCACCTATCAGATATCTGTCATTGTTTCTTAAGCATATAGTGTGACTTATGCAATTTAAATGTTAAATAATTCTAATAAGAAGGGATATAAGATGAACTTTTRCTGTAAGCACCTTTTTCTTGATTAAAAATTTTGGACCTTTTCAGTACTATTATGGATCCGCCCTTAAGGACTCAATGGATTAATGTAAGAATGAGGTACTTCTAAGATGCTCCTGCTTAATAATGCACTCTCTCAGGGCTTCCACCAGGCATTCTGATGTAGCCATAAACAAAGAACAATCATCTATTTGTTTCCTATGGTTGCTTTAAAAGCATGAATTCTTAAAGGATTTATTTTACATTGTAAAATTCTGGCTGTATTTTCTAAATTCTGAAAGAAAATAAAGTGGTTTGTTACCAGTCTGGTTATAGAGTATTTCTTATTCTGTATATTTCTTGGAACTTTAGATTTATTTAATTATTATGCTATATCAATTTGCAATTCCCCATGAATTCTTAAAGGATTTATTTTACATTGTAAAATTCTGGCTGTATTTTCTAAATTCTGAAAGAAAATAAAATGGTTTGTTACCAGTCTGGTTATAGAGTATTTGTTATTCTGTATATTTCTTGGAACTTTAGATTTATTTAATTATTATGCTATACCAATTTGCAATTCCCTATATCTTTCTCTTCTGTAAGCCATGGACTTCAGTCGTATTGTACTTATCGGGTGTAAGTTAAACACATGCTGAGCATTCATTAACCATTTGAATAGGCTATGTCGGAGTTTTGTTATCTCCTCTTGCATCTCTGTAAGAGGAGCTGGAGTAGTTGGGTCCACTTTTTGTTTCCTCAAAGATTTCAAAGTTTTCTACTGAGATGTTATTGTTGAATGCTAGTTTCAGTTTGAAATGTATGTGGGGCTACCTGCTAACTTAATTGATTCAATGATAATTACTTTTGGAGTTCCTAATCTCTAGTTGTATTTTGTATGTGAATGATTTGTACAAATAGCAGTTTCTTGCAAAGAAACTTGGTCTACTATTTGAGTGTAGCCCAAGGCAGAGAATTGTCTTTCCAATGTTTAGATGTCTTGCTCTTATAATCAATTTGAGGAAAGCAGAAATCTAGATATATATTGGAAGCAAAGGTGTTTAGAGGTCACTGTACCATAACTGGATGGATATCTTCATGGAACATGGGGGTAGTGATATTAGTGATTGTTTAAATTATTATGAGCACTGAAGCCATGAATCTTCAAGTCCCTTTTCTTTTTTTATCGAAGGATCTTCTTAATTTTAAAGATTCAGTACATAGAATAACTTACATATTTATGTTGTTTCAGGGTTTCCGCAAAACTGATACAGATCGTTGGGAATTTTCAAATGATGAATTCGTCAAAGGTCAAAAGCACTTACTTAAGAACATAATTAGAAGAAAACAAACTCAAAGTCAAAGTCAAAGGAAATCTTCCCAGCAGAAGGATACAGATTCCTCTAAATTTGAAGAAGATAAGAGAGTTGCACTGAGCAAGGAAGTTGAAAGTCTCAAGACAGATAGGAATGCACTCATGCAGGAGCTAATGAAACTAAGTCAAAACCAGCAGAGCTCCCAAAGTAAACTGATACTCTTGAGAGAACAACTGAAAGGCATGGAGAAAAATCAGCAACAGATGCTCTCATTTATAGTCATGGCCATGCAAAACCCGGGATTCTATGTCCAGTTGYTGCAACCAAAAGAAAATAACTGGCGTTCAGCTGAAAGTGGTAAGAACGTAATCAGTCGAGTTGCTGATGATTATGAAGCTGTATCATCAGATAAATTGCTTGTAAGGTATCAGCTACCAATGSGTGAAGCTTCAGAGCCTCCCTGCCCCACTCCAACTTCTAACTCTGAAATGTCAATGGAATGGGATCTTTCTGATGAGATGAGAGATCTCCTTATGAATATTGATTTCACACCAGGACCATCAGATGAGAAGTTGCTTTCTTTTGACAACCATGGGCCTTTTGTCCTTCCAGATATACCTGATGGTGACTCAATGTTGGAACAACTCCTTTTATCCACTCCACTCACGGAGAACATGGAGTTTGAGGAGCTTGATTCTAAAACTTCAAACAATCCTGCAATTCAGGTTGAGCCAACATTCCATGCACAAGAATCTGATACATTTGAGAGCTTAAAGCAAGAAATGTATCAGAATAATGGAAATGAAACAACTGGAGTTGAAAAGATGCTCAATAGCTCTGCAAACATGGACTTTTTAACTGCGCAGATGGATAGCAGGCTTAAATGCTAATAGGCTCCATAATGAAGACTACGGGTCAAATATGTTTTTGGCTTTTTACTTTCTCTGATATCAATCGTCTATGAACTCCGGCAATTTTTGATCCAACTGTAAGTCTTTATAGAATTTCAATTTTCTTCAACTCCTAAGCTGTAGCACATTTATATACATCTTGTCAACACTTGACAGGAACAAATGACACRGTAAGATTCTTGCTAAATGTATGTTGGCATTTTTGACCTTCTTGGTATCAGAAAATGGTATCGCGATCTGCTCTACATTTATAATGCCAATGTAAAAAACCGAAACAGAGACAAATGTTATGTTGTCATCCTTCTATTATCATCTTTAGTATGTTAATTGAACTTATTGCTTTGAAAGAGAATGCTTGCTCATTTTTACTATCTGTTTCCTGCTTTTTATTGGTATTGAAGTATTCATTATCTTCTTGCTACATGTTTGGATGAGTTTTAGTGGATACCTTTTGAGAAGGTCTATATTTGAGGAGCATGGTGCAGTTTTTCAAGAACTGGGAGGGGGGAGCTGGGGATTTACCCTTGACCTCTACGTGGTAGAGGTTACAATGTCATTGGCATGAACTTTTCATTATGCGCTGGTTGTCGGATTTTGTGGAGTTCACCTAGATCTGATGGTATAAACTGCAGTATAGTGCAGCTTCTTTATGCTTGCCATAGTATAAACAAATTCTGCTAGTTTTTCCTCTACCACGTAGTTCCTACGAACTGCTGCATTTATGTTGGGCTATGTCCAGCTTTCAGCATCTTTTTGTGTTTAATATCAAGGAGTTTTTGTAGGTGTATGCCTACCTGTGCGAAGTGGTGACTGGCCATAGAATTAAGTCTTATATGCAATCAAGGACGAGGTTTAGTGCCCTGCGTTATCATGTTTTAAGGGTATTCGTCCGGGTCAGCTTCTAAAGCTACTATTTAGTTATTATAGAGGCTGYAAGACCTTTTAACTACTATCAGTTCCTCTGCCTCGAGAAAAACGAGGCTTGTCGACAGCCGTTCCGGGGGGGGGGGGGGGGGGGGGAGCAAGTTATTTGAAGACATCTCGTGAAGGAGCTTATCTTGGACGACTGAACCAACTTCTTTTGTCGTGTGAGAGTTCAATAACGTTGTAGTAGTGTTGTTAAAGCAGGAGCTGAAAGCGGACCTGGTAATTGCGCAGATGTTGAGGTCACTGAATAATTGCTTTTGGCAACGAATTCTTCGAGACAATAGTGTCATAAATTCGACTATCTGTGTTTTGATGATAGCCAAAAAAAGTACCCAAGTGCTTTATGTCCTGTATTCTCCGCTACTGATGAGGAGAAAGATAGAGTTCGGAGCTTCTCAAGTAATTTACCAATTCTGACCCATCTTGCACAAACAATTTATTTGAAAGACAACCAATTAAAGAACTTGAAAGAAAAATAAGAAGCCTATCCTCGAACAACCTTAGCTAGGCCAAAAGCAGCAGCAGATGCAATGGCTCCAACGAGAGCTGTCTGCAGAGCACTTTTTATTGGTTTATTCCCAGTAAAGTACCCTTTGGCATATCCGAAGATTAACAATGCCACTAAAGTTAGAGCAACAGATGCAATAACAGCCTTCCCTGCAACTGGAATGAACATGTAAGGAAGGAGAGGGACTAATCCACCAATAATGTAGGCAATGGCTATAGTAAAAGCGCTTTGCAGGGCTCTTCTTGGATCCGGTTTCTCTAATCCAAGCTCAAATCTGCATTTAAGGACACATTTCACGTATATGTTTAATGCTAGAGTATATGAACGAGAATCTTGAATGAAATAAAACCTTGCCCTCATCAGATAATTCCATAAGCTTGGGGACTTATGAGAGCTTGACTGAAGAGGTACGGCTCTCCTTGGAAGGAAGTTTATCATTTGAAAAAGTTTCCAATCAGATGCAGATCATTCGTAGAGTGATTCAATCCTTTTATAGTTATTTTAACAGTCTAACTATTGTGTTATGTACTCCTATTGGAATTGGAAACATATTAGTTTTCTTATTTCAAGTGACTGTGGTTTCCTTCAATTAGACTGATAGAGACATAATTACTGCGTAACTAGAGAGCATAAGAGCACAGCAATTTTGCACATTTTCTTTTTCCAATTTTTGAATCAAGAAAGTTGATTTCACACTTACTTCATCATAAAATCAAGCCAAGCTTGTGGGTTTTTCCTCAAAGCATTCACCACTGGCCTATACTCATGGGGCTCAATTCCATACTCCGATAAAATCTCTGCGACCTCAGCAGCTTCTGCATTTAATGGAACACATTTTGGTTTCGCATAATTTTGCAGAACCCATATATATCTGCTTTCAACCAGTAGAATTCTAAGGTTGCACAAACCTGTGTCTGGTACAGTTATGATCTCTTCCTGTTCTCTCTTTAATTCTCTCATATAGTGATCAGCCTCACTTTTTGCTGCAAGATAACTACRGACAATGCCGCATCAATGCAGTATTTATTTCATCCACCAAAAAAAAGAAAAAGAAAAAGAATAAATGTCAGTCATGATCACATGAATTTATTCGAGTTTTCCTTTTTTTTTTCCCCCCTTTTTCCCCCCCTTTTACAACTTCTAAAATTCCTTTTGTTTGTTAGGTTATCACAAATTCAACTCAAAAGGAAGTAAGGAACAATAAAAACCATATCATATACTAATATGTCAAGATTTTTTATTTTGACTGTTTCTACACCATATTGATTTGTGGTAAATTATGAAAGAGATGGAAGATTTAAGGCAAGTCCCAAGGGAAAGAGAAAAAGTCACCCGCCGAGCCCCATGGAAATGGCACCAGCAGCAACCTCAGCAATACCAGCAGTGAGAATGATGGAAGAAGAAGCATTAGCCCCAGACAAACCAGCAGCAAGGGCAAAAGGGACGGTGAGCCCGTCGGAGACACCGATGATTATATCTCGAACAATTTCACCGGCAGTGAAATGCTTCTCTTTGTGTTCATCCAGCAACATCTTTTCTTGCTCTTGTGCCATTATCAAGAATTCAACAAAAAAAGTTTCTCCCTTCTGCAGCCTTTCGTGAAAGGTGTTTGAGAAAGAGTTTGTGGATGAAAGACTATTTTCTATGTAGAGACAGAAGGCCCCTGAAAGGTTTTCTGCTAAAACTTTTGGAGGTTTCCTCTGTCCGTTTCCTGGCAAAGCCTTTGTTCTTTTCATCTAAGTAAAATAAGATCTTGCATCATTAATCACATAATGAAAAATTCTTCAAATTACCATTATTATCTTACCTTATACAGGAATAAATCTGTGAGAAATACTTTAATTTTGAGCATCTATTCATTTCATTCCTTTCTTGATGCTCTTTATTTTTATTAGGAGGTATGATTTTTTGTCTTTTTATTCATTTTTAATAGGATAATTTATAATAATGTTAACTTTGATTTACGAAACATTTCATTACTGATAAGTGTAATAAATCACATTATTATCTTAAATGAATGACGGAATAATGCATCTCAATTTTTCTAGAATRACGGGAGTAGTTAAGAAAAAGATCATATACATAGATAAGATTGAAATATGATTATATTTCATATTATAGATAAAATTAAAACTAATTACGAAATAAAAATCACGTTAAATATATAGTAATATCGAACTGAACATGTTGACACTGAATCATTAATTCCTTATCATCAGGAAATGCAATAACAGATACATCCAACCAGAGTGAGTCCAAACTTGATTCAACTAAAGCAACGCGACACTTCACTAAAATGATAAAAATATACTTCAAAGAAGAAGAGCACACGTCCGCCACACGCCTGACAGGACACGAATTGCTCAATTGCGTCACAATGTGTGCAGAAAGCAGCAGCAACAACTGCATCACAATGTCAGCAGAAAGCAGCAGCAACCAACTCAGAATGTAGTATCCTATCCAGTGTATTCGTGGTGGACCAAAGCTTGGATGGACTTGGCCTAAGGGCTGCAATCACCACACGCCTCTGATGAAAAAGTTTGGGGTGACTGGGCATTCCCAATCTTTGCCAAAACTAAAGTGGAATATAATCTTTCACATTCAGCTCCCCTGGATCTGCAGATCATTTAAGCACCAATTTGTTCATTATTGGGTCCCAATCTTATCGAATTTTAGTGTGCGGTTCAATCATTTTTATTTTTTTAATTATTTCAGTTCAATCTTGKGTTTTTAAAATTGAATATTAGGAGGAATCCACCAAAAACATCCCTGGACCCCTTTATCGGTAACTGAGTTTGAAGCTTTTACTCTATGAAATATAATCTTTTAATTATTTAATTTTAACATAATATGAGATTAGTTACTTTACCTCCTGAATTATATGAATTTGGATCATTTAATTTCGATATATTATGAGTTCGAACACTTAATTTTGAGATAATATAAGTTTCAATTACTTAAATTCGACATTATATGAGTTGTTTGACTTCGATAAAATATTAATTTGACGGACACCCCAAAGAGAAGTTAATAGAGGTAATTGTACAATTAATTCATCTTTTCTCATATGGAGAAAAACTTAGATAAATTGCTGCCTGGGACAATGTTGTATTGTAGTTGTGCATTTGCAAATAAAAAAAGTTGCCCTCTTGGTTCATGATGACCTGAAACTTTGGAGATCTTGATTTTGCAAACATATGTACATATCGAAAACAGTGAGCGGAGCTATAAATTCTTGAAGATAAAAGTTCAAATAAGTGAAATGATCTCAACATACCTAAGAATTTTAGATGGCCTGAAAAGCCTTGGAAAGGCCAAAAGCAGCAGCAGATGCAATGGCTCCCATTAAGGTAGTCTGCACAGCACTTTTTACTGGTTTATCTCCGGTAAAGTACCCTTTGCAATACCCAAAGATGAATAAAGCCACTAATGTTACAGCAACTGATGCTAAAACAGCTTTTCTTGCTATTGAGAAGATCATGTAAGGAATAAGAGGAAGGAGTCCACCGAAGATGTAGGCCAGGGCAATGGTGAATGCACTTTGCAATGCTCTTTTTGGATTTGGCTTCTCCAATCCAAGTTCAAATCTGCATCCATGGACAATATTTTTGTTTAATCAATTGTTCAATGGCTCAAAACCTGTAGCAATATGGAGATTTAATGACAAAATAGTACTTTTTTCTGTTAGTGTACAACAACATTTTCATGAGTTGTGTCTGAGATAAACAGTTACACCCAATCAATCAGGAATTCTAGTTCAGTAATCGAAATTGGAGATTAGCACCAAAAGTATTATACTCACTTCATCATAAAATCAAGCCATGCTTGTGGATTCTTCCTTAGAGAGTTCACTACAGGATAATATTCATGGGGCTCAATCCCATATTGCGATAGTATCTCAGCAACCTCTGCAGCTTCTACATTGGACAAAAAGAGAGCCTTAATTACATCTTGAAATTATCTTCGGCTGAGTTTTCCCACATAACAAGAATATAAAATCCATAAGAAAAGTATTCCATGGAGAGAAATACGAACCTGTATCCGGTACACTGATGATCTCTTCCTTTTCCCTCTGGAGTTCCCTCTTGTAGTGGTCAGCCTCACTTTTTGCTGCAAGATAACTATGCAAAAGCAAAGTGAAATGTCAAATGCATTAGATTTGATGTAGAAAAAGCTGAAGCGGAAGAAGGGACTCACTTTTCTCAGTGACCACTCAGTGGATATTCCCTTTCATTCTATGCACTCAATAGATTATTATCTGAACTCAGAAAGGAGGAGAGGAAAGCAGATAAAGCAAAGTACGTACCCTCCAAGTCCCATGGAAATAGCTCCTCCTATAATCTCTGCAGCACCCGCAGTTAGAATGATGGATGATGAAGCATTAGCACCAGATAGTCCAGCAGCAAGGGCAAAAGGGACTGTAAGGCCATCAGAAACACCCATAATTATATCGCGAATAACTTCACTAGCAGTGAAATGCTCCTCTATATGATGATTTAACAACTCAATATCTTTTTCTTCTGCCATTTTCAAAAAAAATGTACGTAAAAGTAGTGAATCAACAATATATATATTATATGATTAATAATCCCTCTTTGGAACGTCTTGTTGAAGACGTTTAAAGAGACGAAAAAACTAGGAAATGTCTTATTGTCCATGGAGGCTGGGGATATAAAAGCCAAAATTTTGGTTGTTCAGCTAACTTTCACGTTGGTACTGGAAGTTCGATTTGCATTTTGCTCTCGTGGCTCCTTCTCATTCAAGTAAAACAAGTTCTGGCAAAACTAATTAATTTGCAAGAAAAGAAATCTGGCTCTTCTGTTATAGTATCATTGTTCTGAGAGGTTTTTCTATTTTGTATTTTTTTTCTTTCACTTGAAACAAAATAATCACATGTCATATATGCATCCTCTAAATTGGTTTCCAGCGAAAAGAAAATCAATTTATGTACAAAGGTAGTTCAGCAAAAGAACAAAATACTTTAGCAGAAGGCACACATCCACCAGACGTACGCCGGCCTCAAGCATTACATCATCTCTGAGATCTTTGAGACGTAAAATAAACAACGCCAGGGAGCTTCGGCACCCTGCAATATGATAAATGTATCATTTTGTAAAATCCACCCTTTTCGCTATTGCTCTGATCGGACAAGCAAAGTACAAGTGTTGTTCAACCTTTCCATGTTTCTTGAACTTTACTGGTAAGTAAGAAACCAAATCCAACGATGGAAAGAAGACAACAACTGAAAGGAGAATTCAAGTACTCCAATGCATACGAATGCCAAGAAGACAAAACTCTGTCCATTTGATGTATATTAAACCAAAAGAATATCAATTTTAAGATCGATAAGCAATCCTTTGTGACGAGGATATTTTTTAAAAAGAAAACAAGATATTTCATGTAACCCATCATCAACTAAAAAGTATCCACATTTGAACTCTCTCTCTCCCTCTGTATTTTCCTTTGAAGATATATAAGTGCATACCCTAGCATTATGGTAAACTCTGCCCGATCGGCAAAAGTAGCCCTTCTTTGGGGCACAATGGTCATCCTCTGAACATATGCATAAGCCTTCAAGGGCGCCCCTCCTTTAAGATGGTGATCCTCTCTTTCAAACCTAGAATTTGATCCGTCCACTCACTCGAAAAAAGTCCTAATGGATCATACAATTCTTTAACCTTGAGGAATGCATTAGCATTTCCATATTTCTTGGTTGCCCCATCAAACACCAAATTCCTATTTTTGCCCCAGTGGGGAAGGCCTCCATATTTGAACATAGCCATTTGCTCAATCTCTTCAAGAATGTCTTCAAAAAGCCTAGGCCCGTTTGGATCCTTGCTTCTATAGTATGTGATATCAAAGTCCAATGCATCTTCTTGTTTTCCCAAATAAGCACTTGAACCTTTGACATATCTCATTAGAATCCCATTGTAAATTTCTATGCCACACAAGGCCTCAGGCTCCAAAACAACAAGCTTTTGATGTCTTCAATGAAATTATTGACTTTTGACAAGGCAATAGAGAATGTAGTTTGGTGGAAAAATAGCCCTTGTACTCTAGGGTCCCATGGACAAGCTGTAAATAATGCATCTTCCTTACTATCAAGGCAGGTCCCTGATGCCTGGAGGTTGTGGTGCTATCCAACAACCGGGTAGCCCAAAAAAGCAATGCCTGCGAAAGTTAGAAGATCTCTAGATCATGTTTTGGGATTTGATAATCAGAAATTAATTGATGCATAATTTTTCATTCCCCATTTTACAAAAAGGGAAAATCACGTGGTCTTTATATTCTAAAGTTTAAGAGATTTTTTTTAAAATAATATTAATCTTTTATTGCGCAGCGATTAATCAAACTTGAAAAAAGATTAAGAAACTAATATTAATTTCTCTAATATGGTTGTAATCCAACTAGARTCTCATATTTCCTACCTACCAAGTTTATCAAGTTATGAAAATTTAAAAAGTCTGCATTAGTACACACGATCATTTCTGTTCATGTGGGCTTCACAAAATGGGTCTCTCACGTATAGATCCCATTCAACATTACTCTAAATAGAGACAAAGCTTCAGCTTAAAGGCATTGATGGGTTGAACTCTGAATTCTTTTGATTGCATGAACATACGATGTGTGTTTTAATTCATGTTTTTCAATATAGTTACTCTTTTCATGTTTTAAAGTGTATCACAACACGTTAAAATACACAAACCAACCAGAAAATAAATCAGTCTTAACTTTATARTTAAAATGATAAATTTATATCAGAAAAATAACATAAAATGAGAGTTGAGAGTTGACTTTTAAGTTGAATGGTAATTAATTGTGTCTTGTAAATTGTGAGACATGAGATATGATACTTTTAATAATACTAATATAACCCTCTAACCCAACAAACACATTGAAATAATTGCTACTTATTACTTTCTCCGCTTCAAAATAAATGTCCTTTTAGATAATTTTTTTATTTCAAATTATTTATCATTTTAGGAAATCAAGAACTTAAATATCTATTTTATCCCTAATTGATTAGCCTTATTTAACTTCAGAATATTATTTTCAATGGTTGGACACACATATTGATCAAAATATTAAATGTCTATAAGAAATTTAAAAAATGTTAGAAATGTCATTTGATTTAAAAAAATTAAGAATTAGTATTTTCTTGATATACGTAATTTTATTCAAAAGGATAATTAATTTGAAATCGATAAAATATTAAGATAAATTTACTATTGACGAAGAAAGCAATAAATAAGCAAGAAGACTTGCAAATTACCAATGTTAATAATTACTCTCTCCGTTCTTTTTTAATTACCTTTTAAGGAGGTTATTTTTATTTTTGTATATCTATCATTTTATAGAATCAAGAAAGTATTTATCACATTTTTTTTCAATTTTACCCTTATCCAAATTAATTCAATCAATGACTTTATTATTAAATATTATTACTTTTAATAAAAAGTTTTTCTCAAAACTTGAAATTATGCATAGTTTATAGTAAGTTAGTCAAATTTTGAAATTATGACATTATATGAATTTCTAGAAATGTTCAAGCTCATTTATTAATTATTGTAAAACATAGTAATAAAAGAGGGAAATTTAGTCTTTACTTTAATAATTTAACTTATTTATGAGATTTTTTAATCGGTGTGATATAATCTTAAATGACATATAAAAAAGAACGAAAAGAGTAAAAATCAAGTGTTTTGACTTGTTAACAATCACCAAATAAGATGATAATCTAATCCTATGTACATATTGTTATTCTGATTTTTCAAGTCTCTTGACACGCAATAAATTCTAATTCTAATCTTTCGAGTACTTTGAGTAGAAACTATTAGTTGCAGAAAAAGAATGTAAGAAACTAAAAATGTATATCTTGCACAATGAATTATTTAGTCTTTAACACTAAAAATATTCCAAATTCCCCTAATCATTTCGAAATGATTCCTCGATACTTTCAAAGCTTTGTGTAGCACAAATGAAGAACCAAATCGCTTAAAGTAATACTTCAATAATAAACTAATAAGCTTGTACAAAAGGAGTATATCCTCTGATCCAATAGAATATATTTTAATCCACAGGATCAAAGGAGGAGGATTTTACTGTTCGGATACAATAGAATCTGTAGTTTACTTACTTATATGCCACTTAAATCTGAAAAAGGTATAAAATTTAAATAGATCAAACAAAATTGAACCAACTCGATGATCAAATCAATATATACCGTTGTTTGTCAATCCATAGGCTGTCCTGCTCAGTACAGATGTACTTAATGCTGCACTTATGCATTTTCCTTCTGCATCACTGTTATTTTCTTGAACCTCCTCTGCATGATTTTACAAATAAATAATTGCATCAAGAATTTGAAGTTTCAAGAAAATTTTGTGAGTATAAAGGGAAAAGCAATAAGAAAATGAAGAAATGGAACCTATTTTTCTTGTAACTGCAAGAACAAGTGAAAGAGTTGATCGAAATCCAGTAAAATCATTAACACCATTTCCGTGTGAATTTGAGGAGACTCGATCATCTATCCGATGAATTGCCTTCTTTTGACTGGGATACCAAAATATGCCTGCAAATTCATGCTGCTGGCCTAAAGTTTTTGCTTGATCTCCTAAATCTGAATCGTTCTTCTCTAAGAGGGTAATGGAACGTTTGAACATCCTTTGAAGTTTCAAAGTCACCTGCAATGACATTTTTAACAAGTGGTTAATCTTAATTATATAAAAAGGTCTTCTCTTCAGATCATATCAATGTATGAGTTGCTTAAGACTCATTGTTTAAGTGGTTTATGAGATAGGTCAAAAACTATATATGATCTCCTGTTAAAGTTTCACTAATGTATGGAATGCAGCTATAAAGAAATTTCTTCACTTGTTTTGTCGCTCTAGAATAATGAAGAAAGAAAATAAATGGCCATCTATAATTCCATATTTACAAGTCCAAGTGAATTAATAGCTACGAGTATGAAACTGGAATGTGAAAGTGATCACCTGTGAAATGACTCCAAGAACTCCAAGGGAGACTCTAGCTGCATCAAGTTCAGTGTCACCATTTTGAAGTATCCTCACTTTTGCATAGTCCTCCTCCGCTGTGGCCGGTGTAACTATCCGAATCCGTATAACATAATCATGCACTGCGCTTCCCAAATCCCACAGTGTGCTACCATGAGCTCCGGTGCTGACAAGCCCACCTATAGTCACCCCCCACCAATAGGGTGCATAAGGTAAGGCTAGCCCCACCTCGGCCGCATGGTTGATCAACTGCCTCAAGGTAATTCCAGTCTCGATTGTCATTGTCGATTCATCGATGCTCACCGTGCGATCAGGGTACTTTGTACTGATAAGGATTCCATTATCGCCATCGGGACATACCAGTTTGGGAATGCTATGAGATGAGCTTGTTGCTACTTTCATTTTTCTCTGCATCTTTGTTGCATCTGCCACTACTGAAATCAGTTCATCTTCTGTTGTCGGATAGAATACAGCACCTGCACGACAAATGCTTCGATCAGGGAACGCTCCGTATGTGTTCTTGATCGTGCAATTCAAATATTTGAACAAAAATTGCACAGGATCATCTGGGGAACTACAATATATACTGCTAATAATCAAGAATAATGTATAAATGGATATCAGTGTGTGGTTGAACATGGACTTGTTCGAGAAAATTTCAGACATCGTTTGAAATTCAGGGAAGAAAATGAGTAGTAGTATTAGAAATGGGATGACCAATAGCATTAATGAAATTAAGAAGCGTTTCTGCTATAGTCCCAAATAAAACATTTTTGTTAGTAATGTTGCTAATAATGTTACTTCACAAACGAAGTAAATATATTGGAGTTGTTGGGTTAGGAATGATTTATATTAAGACATTCTAATTTGTTCTAATAACAACAAGCTGTAATTGAAAGGCCCTAAATGATGGTCCTATAACAGGCCATATGACACACAAATGAATTTCACCATTTTATTACTTTTGAGCAAGACATGCCATCTACCAGCATACCTAAAGCACAGCAGATTTCAAAATGCCAGCAATAGTTGAGTGAGCTCGACGAATTAAGGTAGTTAGATTTTAAGAACACTAGGATCTCGCCCCTGAAATATGAGGGGAACGGGAGATATCGCCTATCTACTCCATAAGAATCTCTTGAGACCTCGACCAGAAATAATCCACCAACCAGTAAAATACAATACAAATTAAACATTACATTTTGTTAATTTCTTTGCAACTGTCTTAATTTACAAATGACATTGAAAGAGCAAATAGAGTATACTATAGAGTAGTAGTATGGGTTAAGGCATTGAATAACGATACAGAATGAGTTGCAACTCTAATTCAATACAGACGATAACATTCTACTGAAGCTCAGAACAACATGCTGCTCCAAATTAGATCATTTGGGGTTGCGAAGGACAATAATAACAGAATCCCCCCGTAGAAACATCTTACTAATAAACCTATCCTTGTTAACTGGGAGTGCTTTTTTCTTGCCTTTCCCGGTCCTTGGTACCTGCAGACGAGGCAGCTGGTTATTACGGATGAAGAAGAAGAGTGCACAACTCTTAGTGAAGTATTAAACCAACCTCGGTCCACATCTCTCTGACATTCTCAAGAACCATATTGCAGTGCCTGTCAAAAGCTCTTACACGTCCAAGAAGCTTCCTATTATTCCGACAGTTAATAAGCACCTGAAAAAAAAATAGTAAAGCAATTGGTTGCAGAAATATAAACATTAATAAATTCCACAGATTATAAAGCAAAATTCTACACAAAAGAAAACATATGAAAATTTTGCATTGCATGCAAATCAACAAGCGAGGAATACAAAGTATATTTTCCTAAAAACATAAGCAACAAAATTTACTTGTGTGTTGTTTTTAACACTCATCATCAGAATAGAGAGAGGTCCAGTGTTGAATTCTTCTTCCTCGTTCTTGGCACCCTGCAAAAAAGAAGTCAAATTAAAGAAAATGACAGATGGCCAGAGAAAGTAAAATTCAGTATTAGTTATAATCTGCAAAACTTTCTCAATTCAAACACATTCAGAAACATGAATGACCCAAAAAATGCGACTTACATCTTCCTCCATAGGCTTGCTGTAAAGGAACAGAACAAAACAAATTGTCAGGCAATCTGGAGTAAAACTGAACAAAAAGAATCCAGTAACATTTTCAACCGCTAAATATTAATAGTAGAATTAATAACTAAGACAAGCTGGTTACATACCTCATCTTTAACCAGGATTTGGCTATTCAAATAAGACAGTCCCTGATAAAATCCAATGAACAATGCAATCAGTCAATCAATCAATTGGGAAAAAAAGAAGAATAAAAGGGAGTCAGGTAAAAAAGCATCCGAGTTCCAGATAATTATACAGTTGGCAAATAGTCAGTAAAGAAAGTCTAGAACTATGATAATTTCATATTCAACATAACAAGATACATGTAAAAAGGGGTTACGAAACCTGCAGTTGAAAAAGGTATTAAAATATTAAACTTGTCACGTGTCACAAAAATATAAAAATAGGTAAAAGGGACAGGAATACTCGAACTGAAATCAAAGTTAAAAGCAAAATTACCCAAACAAAACTGGTAATCAAATGGCCCCAAACAAAAATATATAAAAGCAATCAGTAACCTTACAGAACTATTTAGCTAATTTATTGTTTTGAAATCTGCACTAAAGTGCTCCATGGAATCTTTAGACTAAATGGTTGCAGAAACCATCAGACATCAAAAGATCAATACTATGTCTAACTACAAAGATCTTCCCAATGACTCTTAGTTCAAGACACCAAAGGTTCATTAGGATGAAAACTCAGGAAAGGCAAAAGTTGATGAAAGATCATCATCAGAGACAGGAAAATCTTCACATCTATTTTAATGGAAATGCTATTCAGTTCTCCCTATCCTATCAAGAGGACTGCAAAAATACCCATGCCACTTCGAAACACATACTGAGGGAACTCGGATCAAATCCAGTTAATTTTTTCACACCACAATGAGCATAACTATCAGATAACTAACATACTAATCAATGAGCAACATTGCATATGTAAATGCAGTTAAGACATTAATAACTGAGATGGATAATTAAGCTAGCACATGTATCATGCTTACAAAGTCTTGCATGCAAACTATCCCTACATAAAGGGTTGAGGGGTAAGCAGCACCTCTCAGACAAATGCCTCGATTGTCCTCACGATTTTATAGAATGGATTTCAATCAGACTCGTCATCTGTTTTGTTCATCACAGAGGAACTAAAAAACTGAGATGGATAACTAACATACTAATCAATAAACAACATTGCATACGTGGATGCAGTTAAGACATTAATAACTGAGATGGATAATTAAGCTAGCACATGTATCATGCTCACAAAGTCTTCATGCAAACTATCCCTGCATAAAGCAATTAGGGGTAAGCAGCTCCTCTCAGACAAATGCCTCGATTGTCCTCACGATTTTATAGAATGGATTTCAATCAGACTCGTCATCTGTTTTGTTCATCACAGAGGAGCTAAAAAACCCAGTTTTAAAGAGTCTTTTCATGGGGACCAMCAAGGAATGATATAGGTATAAGAGTGAACACCAAGGGTGAGCTTCGTAGTCTAAAGTTTCTGAAATAACTAGAACGTTWCAAAGCTAAAGGTATAGAGAACAAAGTAGATAATGCATAGACACAAACATGTCTATTTTGCGTCTCTTCAGTTCAGGTCTCCAAACTTTCCGCATGGATTCTCTCAGAAGAACGAAAGTTTCTATTCTAATCATCATCAGAGACGCAAATACTCCTAACATTTACTTTCTTGAAAATCCAGCCACCTATACTTTGTTACACGGTGCAATGAACACTTTAAAACAATAAATTTCTACATAAAAACAACGATGGGATAATCATTATTACCAAACAAAAAACACAACCTCGATCCCCATAGAAATTGCAGAACCAATCTCAATCACAACAACATAAAAGGATATTTCTCCTCCCCTAAATGATCTTGTACAAACACATACTATTCGGTAGTAAACCATTTAGATCAGAAAACAACCAAAAAACAACAATAAAACCTTCACTTAAGCCTCTTCAGTTCAGGTCTCCATAATTCTTCCGCATTGGACATTCTCAGAAGAACGAAAGTTTTCTGTTTACTCATCCTCAGAGGCGTACAAAGCAAAGCGTTCACTACCCAGTTCAAGAAACAAACTAAAATCAGCAAATCTGCACAGAAAATAAACCCTGCCCCAAGGCCAAAGCACAACTAAAATATGTACAATTTTGTTTCAGATCGAGTAAATATATGTACAAAAACCAAAGCCCCAAACTCCAAAATTTTGAATATGTCTCTTCAGTATTGACTGGCTCAGCCTAAACTGTGTTCAGAAGATAAAAGGTCTTTTTTAAATTGAATTTCATCATCAGAGACAAAATTAACTGAACCCCATGTTCAGAAAAACTATAAGAATGCTATCACAAGTTCAAGCAGAAATCTTTCAACACAGAGAAAAGGTTTACTTCCATTTGAGAAAAGCCAAACATAGTTAAAGATTGACGATACCTTAGCTTCGATGGCGAAGAAGAGGGCAGCTACTAAAGCGGGATTCGAAGGGAATGTATTTATAGAAGGAGTTGTGGCTAAAGGGTTTAAACTATCGAGCCCTAGAAGGATTGGGCTGAACTGGGGCTTTAGTATTGGGCCCATTACGAAATCCATTTTATTGAAGCTATATAGTCTTTCTCTTGCTGGAAACAATAATTCGTGCAAAGTAGTAAAAATGCAAAACTGTTTTCGGTAGTTTTCTGTTTTAAATTTTTCAAAAATTGAAAATGCATTTTTTTCGTACCTTTCAAAATATATTTTATAAAATAAAAATATTTTTATATTAAAAATTAAAAATAAATAAAATATTATTTTGAGCGTTTACAAGTAAAGAATGTGACGAATGTGTTTTCTATTTATTTCTATATAGTAATTATCCAAAAATTTATAATTGATTAAATGACACTTTATTTTTATTTTTTAAAAAATTTTTACTATTGACTAATAATATTTGAGATTTAATTTATAAGTAGATTCATTAGAAATAATCAAAATATTTTTCTGTAAAAATTTCAAACTGAATGATTTTTTAAAATAACAAATCAAATACATTTTTAACAAATTTGAAAACAGACTAACAAATTGAAAATATTTTTAAAAATTAAAATTTCAAAATGAAATATAAAACAACCGCAACCTAATTATCTAAAGTGTTTTATTGTTTAGTTTGTGCATGCAATTTTAAATGTGATGAGTAATTATTATTCATTACATTATGATCTACCACGTTTGTTTCCAATCTAATATTTTCTGACTATTCTGAAATGGATTCGATTTTCATGTGTTATATACATTTTAGAATGTACAACTTTCATTGCATATATAAAATTTACCAATGTTAAACTTATTATTCGGCAAATTTGATGCTTTGAACCGCCTAAAGTAATTGAGTCTTTGACCATTTAGGCTTTAGAAAAAGCTTTTATGTTTTGGACAAGGGCTGTCACTACTATTGCATAAATTCAACAAGCCCAACAGCATATCAAAAATGTCTTTGTGCAAATTTTTCATTCTACTTTTGTCACAACTCCATATTTTAACTTTCTTTTATTTTGCTCTTCTTAAAATAAAACACTTTCTTTTCTTTTGCCTARTGAAAAAATGGAGAGGAAAAGATAAAGAAAGATGCTGGCGCGAGTTAGATTTAGACTTACAAAGAATAATTTTATTGAAAAGCATATTTTTTTATTGAGAATTAATAGGGTAACAGTATAAGTATATACTTGCTTGAAATAATAGAAAAGTTGGTGCAAAGATCACAATAGAATGAGAAAATCCCTTCACACAAACACCCAAAAAGAAGCAAGAACCTTTCAGCTTAAAACCTTGAGGAGGCC
This sequence comes from Rhazya stricta, assembly GCA_001752375.1. NCBI lineage: Eukaryota > Viridiplantae > Streptophyta > Magnoliopsida > Gentianales > Apocynaceae > Rhazya > Rhazya stricta. Next base: position 90,891 of record MEJB01000754.1, read on the forward strand.
TTCTACCAAACAAGTTGGAATGAAAGAAAAAGTAAAAGATATGTTCATATTAACCAAACTAGTCTTAAACCAAAAAATAAACATATTTAAAATATAACATACAATAATAATTTTCTTAACGAAGTAATAAATTTGCATTAAGGTAACATTTACAAACGTTCAAACAAAACAATAGAATTTGCCAGCATAATAAGCAACAACATTTACTTCCCTGTGGCCAAAACAAATTCGCCTAGCTAGATGAAAAAGCTCCATTGCAGTACCTGCAAGAACAAGGATGGGAATAAGTATGCTTCTCTATGACTATAAGATTGTGTCTCAGACTCGGGACAGGGGGAAGGAAAAAGATGAAATAAAGAAAACAACATATAAGAAACAAAGACATATAGTGCAAAGTTTTCCTGAATGTTTCGACAGGTAAAAATGCTCTAATTACCTTAAAGTAAGATTAAGCTTTCAGAGAAATCAATTTATGCAATACTTGGGACTGCGAGGTGCCCTATTGTCCCTTTGTTTCTTCTATTAGTTATTGGTATTTTTGCAATTGAAAATAGTACTTCAAACAATAGCTTAACTTATGTTTTGAATTTCTTCTTTAGAGAAATTAAATCTAGAACTACCAAGTAGATACTTTCTTGTACAAGCATACGCATGTCCAACTAATTGACACTTTGTAATCCGGCAAAAGTGATTCCTTTAACTTTGTGGTACATCTTAAATAAGAAAATACGTTTGTACTTTACAGGTTCGTAAGATGGATACTTCCACTATTCCACCATACCACTTGCCACAAACAACTATTCTGGCTCGCACCTTCCCAGCCAAGAAAATAAAGAACCAACCCCTTGCCTTGTTTCAGGAGGACACCAAATGCTAATCCCAACATATCAAGCAAGCCAATTGCTTCCCAACTCTCTGTCACCACACCACCACCAGCAGTTCAACATCAACCAAACTTGCAAATCTGGTCAATCCAAATACACGGGAAACCATGTGCATGTTCTGCCCTATGTAGGTTTGTCTAGGTCTTTCTTCATATGTAATAATTGTCAAAAGAAATGTCTGAAATGATCTAGTATTATGTCCTAATTAATACATTACTTTCATTTCAAAGGTTTCAATAAAATTGCCAAATCTCCCTTGTCCCAAATTTGGCAGTATTAGACTCTGCATAATGTTTTATGTGAGAGTTGAACATACAATGAAGTCAAAAAGTAAGTAGGAGACCTGTATTGCTTTATATCTGGTTCTGTTAAAAAACAGCAATGTCTCCTACTTCTTTTTGGTGTATGAAGCACTCAAGAATGTATCTTTTTTGGGAAGTTTAATGTTTTGCCTTGGTTATGGACATGCCAAATCAGGGAGTATTACCATATAAAAGGTGCCTTGCTCTAAGGACAGAGAACAAATTTCACATACACATGTCTGAAACAATTTTTTTGACTTTCGAATTCAGCAGCCCCTTGTTCACAATAGCTCCTTATTCGTGGCAACATGTATTAACGATTGACATTGCAATCCATTGCCATATCTATATTCAAAAGAAAATTAATTGGGTATAACTTCTAAGTTCTTTTCAGCTCTCCATATTTGCAAAAAAGTTCATTTCAAGAGGGCCAAGAGAATATTTAAAAGTGCCCATTTTGTTTCTTTCTCCTCCAAAACCCGGAAAAGTTTCGCAATAATGAATCAAACAAGTTCAGATGCCAATTAACTGCATGATAATTAATGTGTGCACAGGCAGAAGCATTACCTGTCACTGAACTTCTCAACAGCATCAGAGGCATAAAGAAGGGTCTCATTGGCTTTCTCAAGGACCATATAAAGCTCCTTTCCTCTTGTAAGTCTAGCAATTACCCAAGCATTGTTTTTTGCTCTGATGCATACTTCCAGATCTTTCTCATGACCTACACCATTGCATTTAGCTCTGCTCTTTTCCAAGTCAACTTCTTCCCGAAGCCTACTTAAGGCAACTAAAGATTCCTGCCACCAATATATCAATTCAGTGCAACTCAAATCTCATAGCCATGAGAGCAGTTAGAACAATAGTAAGGCATCAAAATGAAGTAACAGTAGCAGACAGCCTCCTTTGAATCTTTTGAAATCAATAGGACTTACTTGAGGCATTGTCAAAATAATTTATCCACACCACCATAGACGTTTCTAATTTTTAATGTTAATCTGTCCAAATCTCGCCTCAGCATCTTTTGCTTCTTAATTATTGAATGTACTTATGAGAAGAATAGTGGTATATGTCTCCTTTAAATATTCCTGATGACTAAACCAAGCATGGACAGATCCACAGATGGTTCTGCACTGGTGGTACATTTCCATTCCACTCAACTTTCTCTGACACCTCTATAATTATGCATTCAAAGTACCACCAATACAAAAATCAAACAGGCAGTTTTATGATAATCGATGATTATGGATCTTTATCTAGCATGCTTAAATACAATGACGCATAAATAGAAGTAAAGAAATTTTCAATTCAATTGTTTTAGTTTCTCTAAATTCATTTAGATAACCCCAAAATAAAAACTTCTGGCTAAACCTTTAAGTAAGCTACCTTGAGGATCTTACCTTTGTCAGAGTTGTCACTTTTCCTGGTGGAGAAGCTCGAGATACATATCTATTACCATCTACTAGCAAGTAACGGTACCCACTCACATGATATGCATTCTCACCGCCCCAACCTCTTGATAGTTTCTCCTCAACTTTGATAATCTTGAGGGACACCTGAAATCTTCAGAAAATTACGACATTTTCACAAAATCGCCAGCTATTGTCAGTTTCAAATTCATCAGATTCCAGCAAAAGCTACACTAAAGTTGTTCAAGAGGTTAAACCTAATTTCCATCTAAGTTAGGATATTGATCCACACAGCTATTGACATTAAAACAACATGGAAGGCTGAACCAAAGGAAAAAGGAAAACACAATGATCGATAAGTTGGCCTTTAGCAAAAGCATGAGAGAATGACAAGTTCCTGAGAGTACAAAAGTTCTACAAATGTTGTCTAATGCAGGCCCAGCAAACTTGATACTCAAAGGAAACCGAATTAAGAGAAACAGAATTGCAAAAGATGGCAAAATCTGGATCAAGACAACAATCCTTAGCTTCACAGTTAAACATCTGTTCAGGTGGAAAAGTTTGAAGAGGAAGCAGAATAGAAATATTTCAATTCTTCATCCGCAATATAAATTTGTTTTAGATTTGATTTCAAGAAATGATTAGCTCTGAGAGGCAAAAATAACATCAGTTCTGAAATTTAAAACTTATCTATTATAGATAAAAGAAATTCTAAAACATCATCAGAATCATTCTCTAAGGCAACTCGTTTTCTTAAAAACCAGGACAGAAACGCAAKTTTGATACACAGATCTGTCTCAGATATAGGTAGATATCTAATTTACCATAGTTTTTTCTGAATTGTTTCGTTTCAAACATAAGTTAATTGATGGAGTCTCCTTAGAAACTTCTCGCTGGTTCTATGATGTTAAAGATCCAGTCTTGGAAGCAGTTTGAAGCTTTGATGACATTTTCTGATCTACAACAGTGATGATGGGGAAATTTCTTTTCCCAATTTGGTTCAACAAAGTCATGGTTTTGATTGTCCATAAATCAGAATCACCATTTTTATTCCCGCCATCATCATCCTAACAGAAAAAGAATTGCTAAATTTCTAAGGTTTTTCCACTCTCAGTAATTGAAATGTCTATTCTATTCTCATCTCATTTCAGTTATCGATCCTAGAGAGGCACAAATGAAGATGTAATGCTTCAAGGAATTTAACGATATGACCTCAGGAATGAAGTACAAACTTATCAACAAATTCCTGTCAAATTAACAAAGAGATACGTCCACATAAATTTTATCTAACAAAACAAAGAAGAAATACGAGTTAAATAATATTCAAAAGTGTCAAAAACATGAACAGAAACACTAGAAACACAAACCCACATTCTCAATGATTTGCTGCTTCACGAAAGGAATTTCTTGATCTGCATTAATCATGGATGCAACAGGAATGAGAAAGATTATGGTCAGACTCCTATGCTGATAAGCACAGAGATACATCCTCTCTGTTTCATGAAGCCAGATTGTGGGGCACGTATGAACTGAACTACCAGCCTCAATCCCCCAAGAATCAGTGACAAGGAAACCGTCATTTCCTCTGGACCACTGGTTATGCTTTAAGGGCCTCAAAATATTATAACTTTGATCTACTGCACGGGAAGTTTCACGTGAAGCATAATAAAGCTCCAAAACAGAACCAGCGTTTGGTAACATAGCTCCTGAAGCACTAGGTGCAGTATTTCCTTTGCGCAGGTAGGACCAGGAACTTGCTCCAGAGGATAAAGCATGCGGCGACAACCTCATCACAGCGTAATTAAATAGATTTACAGTGTCGTTCTGAAAAAGTAAACCAACACATGATTAATGGGCAATGGAAAGATGTCGTCCACAGGTCAAGAGAGGTCAACCTCAATATCTAAAAGTTTTCTTTTCACAGTATTTAACAGGAGATCCTCTTTCATGGAAAGAGTGATATTTTCTGACAAGAGAGCCTAAGTTTATTTTCTATTTTCTCTTTCTCGTTGTCCCCTTGAGTGAGTGAGAGAGAGAGAGAGAGAGAGAGAGAGAGAGAGAGAGCGAGAGAGGAAGGAGGATAATAAAAGCACCAGAGATTAAACCATACAGGAGAAAGAGTAGAGGACACGAGCAAGTCCTGGTACATGATTAATGAGCTACAGCGAGCACTCCCGCCACATAATTCCAATGCTTTTACAAGGGACTGCAACAAGCAGAGCATAGTTAAGAGAGCCCTGAAAGAAAAATGATCACCGTTCTTTTGACAGTAAATATACAAGTAAGGCCAATACTTGAGAATCTTTAAGCAGGTAACTGCTAAAGAATCACACATAAAAGCTGTCCAGGTGAACTGATATTTAAGAGAAGAATATTTTCTAACCCCACCCCAACATAAGTTTGGGCTGAATTCTTTTAGAAGAGTAGGGCCAAATAGGAGAATTGTCAGACTTTTTTCCCAGTATAGATTAATCATTAAAGAAAGAGGCACATCAGATTTATATTAAAGGATTGGCGAAGAAAAAAGAATAAGAATTCAGATCTTCTAACTATTCATGCCTGCCAATCACATCACCTCAGGTTACTCCATCAGTATATGGGAATATGATCTTGCAATGATTTTCAAAGTGTGTTTCACACACGCACATAGAGGAAAAGAAACAGCAGACAGCTGAGCCCATGTGCTCTATGAGAATCGGGATATCTCTCACTATTAGTAAGCACACTGCTAGCCTCGACTTAATGTGCTTTCTTTATATTAAAGGGTTAACCCTGTGAGTTCAGTTTGATGCCTACAAAAAATGAGCTTGTTACGGCCAACATCTAAGCAAGGGATGATTAACTAAAAGCACATAATATTCTAGGTAGACTTCAACTAACAAATGCTTAAACTGGGTCCTTTATCAATGATTTCTTGACTTCTCCTTAGAAAATAGTGTGCCACTAAGCAAAACAATTGAAAGGAACCAAAAGACAAAAGGAGGTAAAAATTTAGCTAAGATTCAAGGTTTTCTAAGGACACAAAATGGAAAAGAAATGCTTCAATTGCATTCACATTTAAGCTTAAAATGCTAGAACAGCTTTTACAAACTTCTTCACTGAACTGTAGAAAATGCAAAATAGATTAAGTTCAATATGCATAAGATTTTTATATTTCTTTCCCAGCTCTTGGAAAGTGGAAAACCAGTCAATGAGATGAAACTCCACCTTTCATCAAGATGCAAATTAGCAAGTTAAAACCACCAATATAAGAAGTTCCATTACGGTTTTGTAAGATGCTGGGATTTGGATAACGTATATATTTTTCTGTGGAAGATTACAATAAGATATCTAAAGACGAACCTGAACCTCAAGGGCAGCCTCCCTTCCTATAGTTAACATCTGTACTGTTCCATGCTCTTTTAGAGATTCACGGAAATTTGGCAACTGAAGTTTCTTTCCAGTCAGAAAATCTGCCTCAAAGAGAAAATGTATGAGTAAGGTCTGGCATACAGCAACTTCAGATTGCTCCTATTGCACAAATCAAATCCAAATCATTTGATACAGCTCTGCACATTACCCCAGCAGCAACAGTCCAATGGAGACCGCTTTTGGAATGCTGACAATTAGTAACTTAAAGTGATGCATTTTAAACTACGTAAATCATTAAATAATGTAATTTCATGAAACCTTAGATAGCATATAACGATGCCTCACCACTCAAATAATCCATGATGAAGAAATAGAGATGGGTACGGATTAGTCCTCCACCAGGTTCCTTATCGAGCAGTTCTCTTATACTTCCATTAAACATCAGAAAAAGAGAGTGCAATTCCTTAAGTAGACGTCGTAATGCATCAATTCGCCATATGGCCTCTGACTCTTTATTTTTCTCTACAACCTACAACAGGTGGACCACTAACAATATAAATTGCAAAAGAGCCAAAAGCAGCTATACACATACACACACAAAGACTTCATGAACTTGTACAGACAGAATTATGTTTAAGCTCACTTAACATAATCTTAGATCCAAAAGGGAAATCATCATAACAATAGAAATGCCTATTAGAAACAATTATAAGAACCAATTCAGCTGGACATTCATGTTTTTATTTCAAGGTAACACGACGCACTACATAAAGTGATTCTCAAGGATCATCCATGGAATCATGCCAATCAATGCATAATTCTTTTTTGCATAAAAGAATGGGAGATCTTGTCATTCCATGGGTGAATATCATATAGTCACCAAGCCAAGTACAAAAGAAATTGGTGCTTAGTAACTGGGGAACCATTAAATCAAATTGCAAATTATAGAGAAGAACATGCATTTCACAAAGCAATGTTTTAATGAAATATGCATTGAGACCCTCATATTCTGAAATTCGGAGCCGAGGTCATGTTTGAGTAAATGGTTAGTACATAAATATATACTACTGCACCTGTTATGGTAGTTAATCTGTCTTTTTTTTTTTTTTTTTAAAATCTAGATGAGTTTTATTCAAAACATGATCCAGAAGTAGACATTTTCCAGCTCATAGCATTTTTTTCTTTAACCTGCACTAAACTCAACCTAAAAGTACTACTAAAGAAACTAAACAGAATACTCCCTGAAAAGCATTAAATCTATGTGTCCAAAAGAGGGGAAAAACCATATTTCAAAATGATAGATACCATACCATTACCATCCAGATATCTGGTTCAGCCTCATAAAAAACATGAGAATGCATCTCAGCTTCAATAACCTCACAAGCAGCTTCTGGAGAGAATATTCTGTAGTAGACGATTAGTACCTTCATTTAACCAATAAAAAGATAGAGAAAATGGTATCTGAAAATGCAGTAACATGCTCCAAAACCCGATCGCACTTGAGATTCATGTTGATGAAAACTTCCTTTTTCCCTCTTGCTTTCCTTTTTCTTATCTTTACTTTTTTATTTTCCCCTTTTTCTGTTTCTGTCCGGAAGGGGAGCAGAGGAAGGACAAAGTGCAAAAAGAAAAAGGAGAAAAAGATGAGCTAGTAAAGCAGCAGAATTTCAATTAACTGATCGAAGTAGCAGCAATCAGCTGAAAGATTCATTTTGGAACTTTCTCAAGTTTTATCAGTAATTAGAAGACTTTAGGTAGAACTACTGTTACAAGATTAAAGGGTTCTATTTGCCATGTAGAACTGCAGTGCAATTTTGACTAACCCAAAAACCAGTGATTCCATTCACATTCCTTACAAAAAGATAACGAGCACAAAAACAATTCTTGTGGCTCTCGTTGTAAACAAAATTCTCTCATATTTATCCTTCTGTCCTTCACCAAATATGCTAAAAGCAATTTTCACACCACCTCGTGTCATAACTATCATTTGCTTCCGTGTATCTGTTGAACTTAGCTTTCTTATTTATCAGTTTCTTGACCTAGTTGTGAACCTCCCAAAGACAGTTCTTAAATAAGCACAGCRTCAGAGGAATATTAACTGAAATTGATAGTATAATCGGAATTCAAGGAATGTCTCATCATTTTCCCTTTTAAAAGCATGTAGCTTTGTATCAAGATCCTTTCTACTCTTATATGCACAAGTAGATATATATTACATACCCATAGAAGAAATATATATATACACATTAGGCAGTGTAAGAATGTCTGTAGATGAGTTCAATTCATCAGTTTTTTTCTTTTGGTAGTCTATATTCAGCGAATACAGTAAGTCTTTCTGTCTGCTTTCTCTTTTTCTTTGAGCCTCTAAAGTAGGCTTTTTTCCAAGTTGGGGGGGGGGGGGGGGAAAGGTTCCTCAGTGATGCTTATTGGAAACAGCTTTTCTGTACCATGTTTTGAAAATCAAAGTTCAGTTTCAACTTTTTAAAACAATTGTGTAAGTATCACTTGTTTCCACCATAGTAAATAATTTTTCTAAAATATAAACAGACATCAGATACTTCTTCACCCATAATTTTACTAACCTAGTGAATGTGATCAGTCCTTCGCTGAGGCCTATAACTGACAGCTGAATAGAAAACGGCAAATCAGCAGGGTAGAAAAACAAGATCTTATCAAGCTCTTGGCCTTCATGTTGCCCCCTTCTTAAATCAAATATGCATAATTTCAACGCGTCACTTGCAGTATTGGCAGATGACATACCCATCTCTTCAAACACAATAACGCAACTTCCTTCCTACATACCAATCAAAATGAAACAATACAAAAGGTTACTATAAGCAAGAATTACAGATTCTTTCTCTTCCCACATTGAAATTCAAAAAGATTCAGCAGGACTCAGAATTCAGCATTAATCATGATTCGTTTCTCGTTTCCCATTACATACTAAATTCCACAAACAAGAAAAACTAAAACCCTATAAACTGTGGCTAAATACGAAAGTAGATATAGAATCAATCATGTAAAGTCAATCTATCAGTAATTGAGTTAATTAAAAACAGCCAATTAGATAAAATACAACTCGATTAATTTTACCCCGAGTAAGATTCATAAATAAGATTCTTCAGCTGGTTGCAAAGAGCTCAAAGAGGGAGGAAGGAGAGTCACCAGCGTGGTGGTGGTTGACGACGGAGTCTGCGATAGAAAAGAGTAGTCGAGTAGAAGGGTAGAAAATGAAATTGCCTTCCTCATGTTTAACTGGGAGTAGGGGTTCCGTTTAACAAAAAATTGCATCAGAAGTACCTGTACTTGTAGGTAATTAAATATCTGGAAAAGCATTATGAGTATCTTCTTCTAAAGTAAAGAACAAACTCCTTAAATAAAAGATTCCATGATATATAGAAGATCGTAAGAGATAGGAAGGAGGAAAGATGATAGAATGTTGAATGAATGAAATTTTTCAATTTTTTAGATACTTATTTATATTATTTCAAAGATCACTTAATGACTAGATTCATTCATCATGAATTAAATATAATCATTAAAAAAGATAAGTTTCTTTATTCGAAAAGACAAATCTCTTATTTAATAGACATCATCAAATCTCAACCTATAAAATTTAAAAGTTATAGGGTGTCAACATTTGAAATAATTTGTCACCCAACTGATTTGTCATTCATGTGGAAAGTTTTGTTGCCTCATTGAACCAAGATTTTGGAATCTCCTCAATAAGGATTCTTACACAATACGCTTTAAGTCCCATTCCTAATGCATTTGAAGCAAATTTCAACAAATGAATGATAAGGACTTTATGTTTCTCTCCAACTCCCAAAACAAAAGAAAACTATTCATTCTCTCCTCTTTCATAAACTCTCGAATAAGTTTAATAATTAGTTGAATTTTTAAACACTGAAAATTTACTTGTAATATTTGAATCCGGATGTTAAGTTTTATTAAAGCATTTGATAATCAATCTAGCAAAACTTTGGATATTAATACTTTCACAATTTTATCATTTTTTTTATAACTTGAAATTTGTGATTTTTCTTTAAGGATTTATAGATAGTCTCTCTCTCTCATGAAGATAAGCATACTCATATTTTCACACTAATTAAGAAATACAAGTAATTTAGTTAAACCAATTATTATTATATTTTATTTTTCTCATATAACCCTTATTAATATTAAATGAGTTAATAAATGTTATATTGTAGCTTGTTATAAGTTGCTAAATTAATTTTGAAACTTGACACTATATTTAATTTGTGGACAAGAATTAATACATCAAAAAATTTATTTTTCTTCTTTCATCTAGGCAAGTGAGCGGATCCTTTAGATTCCACCATAACGAGCGGTGACGATACAGAAATAAATATTCGTAATTAGATAAGAGATATAAATAAGTTAAAAAAAAAAGCTCATGGGTATTTACAACTTTAAGTATAATAATAGATATTTGTAATTAGATGAGAGATATAAATAAGTAAAAAAAGTTTAAGAATATTTACATATAATCCTATATAGTTAAGGTGTATAAAATTAATTTTTCTAACATGTTCATGGGTTAGAAAATAAGTAAAGATAAATGGTAACTTGGTATTTTTCTTTGCTTTTCTATATTTATTCTTTAGATTTCTTACTTTTTATTATTACATTCTTATGCACATTCTTATTGTTTACAAATCGACTACACTTCTTATACATTTATATTTCATTACAGTATCATTCTGACATATTTTAACACATCAATGCAAGACAACCGTATCAATTCAGTAATTATTAGAAATATATTTGAGGGTTTTGTTAGTAATTTTGAGATTATATGTTACTCAGAGTAAATCAGGTGATCATGCTATTAAAACTTTGACTAATTATTTTCCCAACCGAAAGAATTGCTATTGAGATTCGTTTTTCGTTTTTATAACTTATTAAGATTCTTTTGTAGATGGAATGTAATTTTTCTAAGGCATGGCACGAAAACAAAACTTTGTCCCAGAAAAAAAAAAAAAACTTTATAAAACAAATGATACGAATGAAAGGAAAAGAAAAAGAAGCACAAATGAAGAACCAATAATACGATGCGGTTAAGTGTATTCTCACGTCGGATATATATCCCTCCCTTGAACGTGAACCCGAAAGGGGGTAATGGACACCGCGCTACTTGGACCTATATATATCCCAACTTCAAGTTCAACGTTCTTTAACCGCTTCACAGTTACAACTTCACACACAGATACACAGTCTCTCTCCCTCTCGAGTTTCAGATCACGCACAATTGAAGTTGAAATTAAAATCTTCTTCTCGCATTAGAAAGTCGAAGCAGCACTAACAAATCGAAGTCGCTTCGTTCTCATTCGCGTGACCATGAAGCGTAAAGTTGAAGAACCATCGGTTATCGAACCATCACAGCAGCTGCCGCTCTTCTCTGCCGTGAAGAAGCAGCAGCGCTCGAAACTACCTCAGAGACGACGAAGATTTCAAGTCTCTCCGGTTCTCAAATTGTTTTTCGCGAACAATAATTGTTCTTCGCATTTAACCAATGACGAGCTCTCCTTCGAATGCGATTCAAGCAGAGTCTCTGTTAATAAGCGCGGTTTTGAAGAAGAAGGAAATCAGGAATTTCGAAGAGTTAGCCGAGCAAATTATTGTGATAATAGAAAAAATGAATGGCCAGAAAATGCAGAAGTGGAGTTATCAGAGTATTCATGTGTTGAGTCCTGTTCTGGAGCAGTTTCAGTTGATAGAGACTCGAAGTTGAGGAGAGGAGTAGAAAGTGACAAGGAAGCTTGCTTGAAGAGATTTACCAGAGATCTTGCTGGTGAAAAAATGAAGAAATCCGAGAGTTTACTGAAATTTGATCATTACGAAGTTAATTTTGAAGGAACTGAGCCTTCAGAAACTGTGAATCAATCCGAAATTTCCATTGAAGTTTCCCAGGGAAATTCAAAAACCGTAGCAGAGAAAGCAAATCGAGTTAATTATTTAGTGGAGTTGAATTCAAACGATGTCGTTGCTCGTAACTTTGCTTTGTCGAATTTTCAGAAGGCATCAATAGCAGAAACAGTACAAAAAAATGAGAGCACAGTTGCTGAAGGGGGACAATCAGGTGTAGAGCGCGAAGGAGAACTTGTTCCAGTAGACGTCGATCTTACATGTTCAGAGAACTTTTCAAATGATATCGTTTCCGATGACTACTCGTCGGCGTATTCTGAGCTACAGTCGGAGATCTTATTGGATAGTTCAGATCTTGACTTCGACTACACTCCGTCTCTTTGGTATGATTCTGGTAGCCAATTCTCCGAGAATTCTAATGAGAGTCCTTCACCAACGTTTCAACTGTTCCTACAGTTTTCTCAAGAGTTCTGCAAATCGAACACCGGTTTGGATTCTAATCCTACCGCCTTTTGTCGTGAAAATGACGATTCTCATGAAATCACTGTGAGTTCTCTCGTATTTCAAATTTTTATGTGTACTTCAAATTTACATGAAAATTTGTAGTTCATAATCATGGAAGTATTTCTTCCTGCTTCTGCAAATAAAATATGGTTCTTTCTCTATTTTTTTTTCCAAAAACAAATTTATAAATTGAGATACAACAATTAGTTGTAGCTTCTCGGGTCTTTTCATTCGTAGACAACATTAATTTGTTTATCTGCTCTTTGCTGCTTATTTTGATAACTAACTGGAGTTCTGTTTAAATTTAATAGATTTTGAGTGGGCCATCAATAGGTTATCTCCGTGATTTTCTTTTTGAAAATTTGCCTGTTTCCTTCATGTAATGTCTATTAATATTTGAACTTATTCGTGTGAATGAAGTCGCTTCTCTGCTGTAATTTTTGCAGTGAAAAAGTTGACACTCTTCGTTGTTCTATTTCTATTTATGCAAGTAAGTTTCTTAGATATTTACGCCATAAATTTAATTTTAACTAATTTTGCGGTGATGAAGTTGCTGGGTTTGGAAGACAAAGAAGACCAAGAGAGCTACAAAATTATCAGGAACAGAGAGAGGAGACAGGTTTATTTACATGACTATGCCGAGGAATACTGCTCTACCACCGACTATGGCGACCTTATCATTCAGCAGCGGTTGCAGATGGTCCACTGGATCTTTGAGGTAATGAGATCTAACATTAATTCAGGTTGATTTTGCAATCTTTGGCTATTAGGTGAACTGATCCTCTTTGTTGCGAATTACTTTTTGATAAATTAAAAAGAGTTACTGCGCCACGAAATGTATGTAGAGACTTGAAACTGGCGTAGGCAAGCGTGCACGCTTGTGATTTTCCTAGGATGTGAAATTGTGATTGCTTCTCACTGACAATAAGACAAAAGACAAGTTGGTCTGGAAATTTCACACTTTTCTCCCATTGGTTATCATGGTTGACAGTATAATTTCACCGCTATTATACGGTGCACGTGCGGAGTTGGTCACTGCATCGTTTAACCGCCTCCATTACCGATGTTGTATTGGCTTGATATTTTATACTAGCAGAATTGGTGATCACGTGTAGCAGAACCGATTGTTTTACTTTGTTCATGTCATCAAAAAGAAATGACGTGACTGGTTACTTCAATCAAAATCTTCTGGGCTTATGATGAAATAGGAACTATGTACRAATATGTGGATTTGAATTACAGCGGCTACGACAAATTAACAATAGGCAATTTGTGAGCACAGTGGTCCACCATTAACGGAACAAACATGAAGGCCTCGCCTCCAGCTCTCTGTAATGTCGATGGAACATTAAATTTTTCTTTTCTAAATTTCATAATTTTATACTTGTTCTGCAAGTTACGGCTCGCTGCTTCTCATACTTCGAATATAAAATTATATGACTGTATATCTTTGTAAATTTGAGATATTTCAAGTGATATGCCTTTGTGTTGCTATATGTCCTGTATAGAAATGGCATGGCTTCTTAACATAGTCACCACATTRGTGTATTTCCATCTTGGTTAACAAGAAAAAGAAATTAGTCAATCTATTTTTCTGGTGTCTAGATTTTAAACTTCAATTTGTTGGTCCTCTGTAAACTCTGTCCCGTTGCTTATATTTCAAGTATGCAGCAATCAACAAACAAAGAGCTTCACAGAGAAACAATGTTCCTAGGTGTCAGCCTTCTGGACCGGCTTCTAAGTAAAGGCTACTTCAAAACCAAGAGGAATCTTCAGATTGCTGGAATTGCTTGCCTCAATTTGGCAACAAGGATAGAAGAAAACCAGCCTTTTAACAGGTAAATCTTTGTTTTTCTTTCTGATCACCATTTAGCCATCTTTCTAAGTTGTTCTAGGGCAGTGTCGGCACCTCTGCGCTAACAAATTGATGTTGATCTGAGGAATTATTGAACTCGAAATTTCATATTATATGGTTTTGTGCATTTCAGCACGAATATGAGATAATCAATTGCAATCTATAGCAAAATTGATATTATTTACGAAAGTTTTTTGAGTCTTGATTTTAGTGATATCAGACTGCTAGATTCATAGGATGGTTTCCCCAGTGTTCAGATGSAGTTGTTGTTACTCTCAACAAATTTACCAATCCATGTGCAAATCAAATTGCAGTTTTAACTTATTTTATCATCTTAATTAATTAGTGATTGGAAATAATTCATTGTCATTTCAGTGTTCGACAAAAGATCTTCCACTTAGGCAGTAATCCATATAGCAGATGTGAGGTGGTGGCTATGGAGTGGTTAGTACAGGAAGTCTTAAAGTTCCAGTGCTTCCTGCCGACTATGTATAACTTCTTATGGTATGCAGTTCTTCCTATTGTCTCTTTGGTATCTTAAAGTTCAATTTTCATTATAAACATCTTAAAATACCTGAAATATTCGTCAAACTAGAAAAAGCAAAACTCTGTTATAAAACTTATGGCATTTGCAATGAGACAGGTTTTATCTCAAAGCTGCAAGAGTTGGTGAGAAGGTAGAGAAGATTGTCAAATATCTATCCGTGCTAGTACTCCTGAGCCATGAACAACTTAACTATTGGCCCTCTACTGTAGCAGCCGGTCTGGTCATCCTTGCATCTATAGCAACACATCAAGAAGCACCCTGCCACAATCTCATTAAGGTAGGCTTTCGGTATATGGACCAGCGTTTTGAATGGTTTGTCCTAGCCATTATCTTGTAAAACCCTGGCAAATATTTTGGCTCTAGATATGCTTTAGACATTAAAATGGTGACTTTTAGCATACAACCAATCATTCAAGCATTTTCTGCATTTCGTGTTCAAGTTGTTAGGCTTCTGATATGCATTTTCTATTCTCATATGCGTTCTGGGAACCTATTCTAAATAAATGTGTTCTCAAATTTAATGAACATGTATTCATGACTTTTGAGTTCCTTCATTAGACATAAGATTAATTAATAGTATGTTGAAATATTGAGTCCATTAGCTGAATCTTTTAAGGTATAAAATAAGACGAGTTGGACTCTTTCTTAACAATTTTCTACCATGTTTGWACAGGCACATGCCAGTATGAAGGATGATCATCTACCTCAATGCATAAAGGTAAAAGACCAAAAGAAAGAACTTTTCCGCAAGTTTTTATGATTTAAACCCATCTTTAAATTTGAAGCTTGTTAGCTTGGAGGTCGAAATTTCTTTGTAGCATCGTTCACTGATGTTTCTTTCTTATATCACAGAGCCTGGCTTGGTTGGTGAAGTACATAAGCTAGTTACCAGTTTTAGAAATCCATACAACAATTTTTGTAGCATTCATCACAAAGGCATTGTCAATAAGATTAGAGCGATTCTTTTGATACTGGATCAGGAAGATAATGTCCGTAGAAGAATATAAATTTTTACAGAGATGGCACAGCTTTTCTGCCTTAGCTGCCTGGTAAATGACAGTTGCTGCCTTACCTACTTTTGGGTCATATACAGAGAGATGTATATAATGTTGCAGTCAGTTAATTGATCTCTCCCTTATGGCTTGGTTCGTGACTCTTTAACAGGATTCTTACTATGACTGTTGCAAAACGTTTCTCTAAACTATGTCAAGAAAACTCCAGTTCAAGAAGTCATTTTTTCCTGAAAATATGCATCACATTCGCCATTGGAGAAAATCAAAGTGCGGCATTTGTCCATGAAATATAYAAGGAAGTTGTCCTCACAGGAAACAATGAAACAGCATGAACTGTTGGTTATGAGCCCATAAATCCGCTTAATCATACAAGTTTCCCACCACCACCTGAATTAACAGGAACAGCTTGAACATTTTCCACTGAGGACTCATCGAGATGAATTTGTGCAAGGTCTTTCACCGTTGCTCCCTTCTCCTTCTCTTGGTTCTCCATTTTCTCCTCGGCTTTTTCAACCTTAACTTTGGTCATCAGGCTCACACCTTCAGCTGCCTTGGCAACTTTGTTAAATGCAGATGAAACCCATGAAGCTCCTGTGGACACATAAGGATTGCTCATGATTGCAGATCCTGCAGTGCTAGCTTTCTGTTCGGCAGCTGCTAAGGCAATTTTTGTCTTTTCAGATACTTGGTATCGCTCGTCCATTTCTCTCACCTTCTCATTAACTACAGCTGTTCCCATGCTTAATTTCTCGGTGAGGCCCATTCTGCGATCAATGGAAGCAACAGTGGCCGTGGCATTTGAGGTCAACTGGTGCTTCTCATCAAATAATTTTGCTTTGTTTAGTGCATCTTTTCCCAAAATAAAGCCCCTGGCAAGCATGCTGCTAACGACATCTTCAGCTTTAATGACTGCAGAGCCGTCGGAATTAGGATTCATCTCCTAACGATGGGCAAACATAAGCAAAAGTCTAATAAAGCTCCAGCATTTCATGTTTAAATTTCAAAAGTAAAACCCCAAATGGCGCACGAAATGCAACAACTAATTAATGGGAACTCCTGTTGAGACTCAAAAATCATAGCTGGATAACTTACCATGTTTAGTATAGCACCAGGAGGAATGTGGTAATGCTCGGCAGGTGTTATGGCAACAGAAAGATCAGCAATAGTAGCTCCCTGACATTCAGCAGATGCAGTAGAGTAAACACTTGAGTTCAGCATAGCACCAACAGAGTGAAACAAGAAGGATTTCCAATTCCCAGATTTGCAGTTTGCACAAATAAGTACATCATTGAAGTTTTATGGATAACAATACAACATACTGTCAATAGAATTGCAGTCTCTGCTCCCTGCGAATCCTTGAAAGAGACATAAGCAGTCTGACTTTTATCAGTTTCCCTGAAATAATGCAACCATTTAGCCTTGATTCGTGTGAAAAGAAAAATCCAACCGATGGAGAAGTCCAGAAAGCTAACCTTTGCATCTCAACATACTGGATGTCACCGGAGAAAGAGAAGAATTCATGCATATCTTTGTCGGTGGCAGTAAGTGAGACATTGCTCACTTTAACGGTTCTTACCTGCTTTAAGAGAATGAGAAMACAGATTGGATGAGTAGTTGTTCTTAAGCGACATTGTTTATAAGCAATCCATAATAAAAAGATATATGCAGCATAAAATACAAATGCATACACGAACACTTTTCAATATTTGGAGCCAATCAGATCATGAATTCAGTGACTGTAACTTTCCCTCATTATTTTAGAGCCCATTATGGTGACGTTAATTCTTACTTGAAAAGAAATTAAATGAAAATCTAATTGACTAAATCTGCCCTTTGACGGTTCGTTAGCATAGAAGTATTCGATTCCATTTGACAACAAATTCATGAACCTTACATCTGACACGTTGATCGTCCAATTCCSATCACTGGTCGCCGATGATTTCTCTCCAGGCTTTGGATCAGAAAGGTCTACGGGGACCTGCACATCACTTGCTTAAGTACGTGTCTTATTATCGATATGTAGAAAAAAAATTCCCTTAGATGTATAAAAATTAAAGAAAACGAGTATATGATAAACACCGTGATATGTTTTCAAGAGAAAATTATTCTGTACATTCTCATAGAAATCACTGGGAGATATCATCTAACTGATAGAGCCAAAAAGCCAAAGTCCGCGAGATGATGAAATCACGTCGCCTAGTAATATGAAATCACAATATTAAATCATCGACGCTGCAAGTTTCACGTGAGAAGGGAAAGTAACACCAATCTATTGAGATGAAAACCCCTGAGAGATGCACTTCCTTCATCCTTAGTCAGGTGCAAAATGCAAATAAAACAATAAAAGAAGCGGGAAATGAAACAGCAACGCTTCCCTGTTTCTCTCTTTTCCGTTCTTCTCTCATCAAGCTTGAAACCGATATATGAACATACACGATTACAACAATTTTAGTGGTTCCCCGTCCTAGCCTCTTCTTTTATTTATTTTTTTCCCTTCGAAATTATTGTATCCAAAAGAACATTGTTTTATTAACCAAAATGTAATTCTCTGATTGCAGAGAAGTCATCCTGCATGATCCAAATTAAATTTCTGAAGACAATCGTCTTCTACAACACGAACAATTCCAGAAACCATCGATATCATGCTCCAAGAGGGAAGGTAGAAGTTGAAATATTTCTAATCCAATTATTAATATTATAAACAAATGCATAGAGGGGAATGCAAAATGTTCAAAGCCAAAAACGCAGCAAACATGAATAAATAAGAAACAAAGTGCAAGTAAATTATTTTTCTTACCGACATCTTAACGAGAATGCTGGATCCTAATTCTTTGAGAAAGAGAGGAATGTTTTGCAATTTGTGTTCTTCTGTCAGATTTTTTWTGATCGAGAAAAAAGAAATGATTTGAAAAATTAATTCCTTTTCTTATTTTTCTTTCTTGTGTGAGGAAGAGAGTGGGAGACAGATTAGGTGATTTATAGCAACTGATCATGACACCTAGAGGGAAACTCGGGGTACCGTTGATAAACTATTGATGGTTGAATACTTTCTTCTTTTTAAATTAAATGTTTTTCGGACAAGGTTACACTTATTAAGAAAATATTAATTTTTAAAAATTTGTTGATTCTTAAAATTTTTTAAACAAAATAAGATTTTTAACATTCTTTTAATCTCTGATAGATATTTAATGCTTTGATTAATGTGTACATCCAACACATTGTAAATAATACTTTGAAGTTAAATAATGTTAATTAATTAGAAATAATATAAAAAAGTGATATTTAATACATATTTGATTTTCTAAAATGATAAATAATTTTAAAAAATTGTCTAAAATAATAGTTATTTTGAAGCGAATTGAGTAATTCTTATTTAAAGTCAATTTTATAGCAAAAGCCATTAATGTGATGCAATTAATGGAAAATGAGAAAAAATTGGATAGAATTCCTTGTAAAAAATTTACTAAATAATTTTGAAAAATAGAAAATATGCACACAAACTGTATTAGATTGAAAAGGGAACTCCAGACCACTACCCCAGCATAGTGTTCGAAAGTTTAACCGTCCCTTGAAATTTTGATGATTCCCTTATTAATTTAGATATTGAACCATTACTTAGCAATGCACGAAAGATTAGTGCTGGCCTATTGTGAGTGTCTTTCTTGACAAATTCCAATGTATATGGAAACCATGGCAGGTGCCCTACTGCTCAAGCTGCTTGGTAAAAGTATTAGTTCATGCGTTCTTCAATAACGTGTTCGAGACCTTACACATCCAAATCAGGGATTTGAACCACTAGATTTGAACCGACTTCTTCTTCATCAGTTTTTTACACAAAAGAAGTATACGAACTTTGTGTTAGAACAAGATCCCTGGATGGTTATATTTAACCACAGCAAATTGGCGGCTTGATTTTTGCCCGTCCAAGGAAGCCAACACCTCCACCCTACCATGGATTCTCTTTTCTAGACCTTGATGGAAATAGGGAACACCATAGGGCAGCCACATGTGACTGTTTTGCTTGAGCGTGCATAGAAGTTGATCTTGGAAAGTCCATTATCCCTCAAATTTGAGTTCTCCAGCATTCTCACAAGCCCTATGGTATTCCATATAACAATTAGGGGGCTTGCAAATATAATAATCAGCTTATAATTTTTAAACTTCCTAAATAAACAAAAAAACTTTCCATTGATAATTGCTCGAAACTTACATTTTGATTCTGACCAATTTTGAATTTGGCCAAGCCTAACTCACAAAACCCAATTGATACCTCTACTTTATACGATTTTTTCTTTTTATTACATATTTTAATTAAAGGGAGATGATCGTCTTTTGTTTGCTAAAATAAGGGATAAAATATTAACATTCTTCACTTGCGTACAAACTTCTATTAATGAATTTACTTATTATTTACCACTSTAATTTTTATTTCATTGTTGTGACAATGATACCTAAAACACGAATAATTTACCATATATGTTAGCAGAATAAACGGCTTAAGATATATAAAGATCTAAAATTTGTAGTGTATAAGAGATATAAAAAGAAAAGCCTGAAATTAAGTCCAAAATATAAATATTAGCCCTGTGTTAAATAAAATTAACTTAAAATAATTATTTTAGGTAAAACAAATCAACTTACAAGTTTTACAATCAAGAGGAAAGATAAACTTTGTTCAAGAAAAACTATGAACAAATTTTCTATATTGTATTTACTTTCGTTGATAAATAAAAAAACGATCAGAAAAGGAAAAAAAGATTCACTCCTTTTATGAATATGGAGATGAATATATGGGCAGAAATTTAATTTTCTTATGAAGACCATCCCTATACGTCATATAGCTCRCTCAAATTTTGTCAACATTTGGAATGATTTTAACTTTTCACCATTCATCATTTGCCTCCAAAATTTTCGGGAGTTTGTGGGAAATACTTTGCAATTTGATGACGGATTGGCATTTTGGGATTTGCAATTTAGTKATGGATTGGCATTTCGGGAAATATGCACAGAGACTACGAGGGCCAGGGAACCTGATGACTTTGTTCAAAAGGAGGGGCAGTTGACACAATATTCTCTGCCTCCACTMCTCAAGGTCTACGATAATCATCTACAATTCTTTTATATGCTTCTCCAACTGCATTTTGTGTTCATGAGAATGAGAAAGCTGAACAAAAATGCAATTTCCTACAGCTAAAAGAATTCAATTTCCACCAAATTCTCCATGGCGAAACCTTAATTTGTTTCCTCTTTCATTCATCCAAAATCTGGTCCCTTCCCACTTTCGCCATGCCTTCTTCTATTTAACATCTGAGATTTTGAGGAAACACTTCCACTTAGAGCATCCGTTTTATACTGTGCTCATATTAAGAAGCAAAGCTGAAGTGGGCAAAATATCAACAAACTGATAGGATTAGAGATTGAAGCACACTGAGCATGCTTTTTCTTCTCCGCTTAGATAAAATTGTAATGTTGAATGTCTATGATTTTTCCAAATTTCTTATTTTCTGAAACTTTTATTTATTTTTCAAAAATCTTATTTACTGATTCATTTTTTTTCCTAAACATTATATTTTTCTGAAATTTTAGTTATTTTTTGAGGAAATCATACTTCCTGAAAATATTATTTATTGCCCAAACCTAATATTTTTTAGAATTTTTATTCCCTTTCTAAAACTTATATTCTATTTTAAAACTTCCTATTCTCTAAAATTTTATTTATTTTCAAAAATTTGCATTTATCTTAAATTTTAACTTATTTTTTCAAACTTCCTATATTTATAAAATTTTTACTTATTTTTATTTATTTTATACACTTCCTAWTTTCTGAATTTTTCATCCTGTTTTCCTAACTGCTACTTTTCTTGAAATTTTACTTATTTTTCAAACTTCTGTTCTAAGTTTTTTTTATTTCTTGAACTTCTTATTTTCTGAATTTTTTTAGTTTTCTAAAACTACCTATTTTTCTGAAATTTTTATTTATTTTCCAAACTACTTATCTTTTGAAATTTTTAGTCATTCTTTCAAACTTCCTATTTTTTTCTAATATTATTACTTATTTTCCCAAACTACCTATTTTTCAAAATTTGTATTTAGTTCTTCAATTTTCTGAATTATTTATTTAGTTCTAGACTTCTTATTTTCTAAAATTCTTATTTATTTTCTAAAAATTTTATTTTCCTAACCTTCAAATTTTCTGAAATTTTTATTTACTTTTCAAACCTCCCATTTTCTGAAATTTTTATTTATTTTTTCAATTTATTTTCTTTGAAATTTTTATTTAATTTTCTAAATTTTAAATTTTTTAAATTTCCAATTTTTATTTTTCCAAAATACATATTTTCTTTAAAATTTTATTTTATTTTTCAAATTTTTTACTTGCATTTCCAAACTTCTTATTCATTAAATTTTTATTTTTTTTCAAGACTTRCTATGTTCTAAAATTTTTATTCATTTTCTAAACTTCCTATTTAGTTCTCTAAACTTCTTATTTTCTGAATTTTTTATTTTTTAAACTTCCAAWGTTTCTAAAAGTTTTACTTATTTCTCAAAAATCTTATTTATTTTTCAAAAATCTTATTTTCTGAATCACTTATTGTTTTCTCTTCAATTTCTTTTTTTCGTAAATTTTTATTAGTATTTCATTAGTTGTATCTTATCTTTTACGTATTTTTATTTTTTAGTTTTTTTTATTCCCATCAACTTTTGGATAGAACTTGTTTAGTTACAATATTTTCCTGAAAGTTTTGTTACTTAACAACCTACTTATATAACTTTTTTAGAATTGTTTTGTTAGTTTCTCAATTTTTATAAATAACCCTTTTTTAGAGTCATTATTTTTTAAACTTCAAATACTTTTTTTTCCAAATTTTTATCTTTTTTTCTAAAATTGTTATGTAGTTTCCTATAAATCCTATTTTTCTGATTTATTTAGTTTTCCAAACTACCTAATTTTTGAAATTTTTATCTATTTTTTAGAACTACCTATTTCTTTGAAATTTTTAAACTTCATATTTTTTAAATTTTTATCTATTTTTATGAATTTCCTATTTTATTGGAATCTTTATTTATTTTTCTAAACTTCCTATTTTTCATAAATTTTTTTACTCATTTTTCGAAACTCCCTATTTTTCAAAATTTTTGTTTATTTTTTACTTATTTTCTAACATCTTATTTTTCTAAAATATTTACTTTTTTTTTACACTACCTATTTTTCAGAATTTTTATTTAATTTATTTTTATTTCTGTCTAGGTCTGGGCATTGTGTGGGTGTGTGCATGTCTTCTTAAAATTTTTATTTAGTTTTCTAGGGATCTTATTTTA